>JAGKTI010000582.1:33291-76277 GCA_018397915.1 Birgus latro | reverse complement strand
CCTTGGCCTTTGATTGACGCTGCTACTGTGAGTGAGGCAATAGGCAGGATGCGGGTGGGGAAGGCGGCAGGTGTGTCTGGGTTGACTGCCGAAATGTTGAAGGCCTCAGGAGATACTGGGGTGAGGTTAGTCACTGACCTGATAAATATGATTATATATGAGTGTGTTGTCCCAGATGATTGGCTGAAGAGTGTAATTGTAAATGTGTACAAAGGGAAGGGTGATGCCCTGGAAAGGGGAAATTACAGAGGTATAAAGCTCTTAGATCAGATAATGAAAGTAATGGAGAGAGTTCTAGAAGGTATGATTAGAGAAAGAGTGAATATCGATGAGATGCAGTTTGGGTTTATGCCAGGCAGGGGGACCACTGATGCCATATTCATTGTTTTGCAGCTTCAGGAAAAATATATTGGAAAGAAAAGGGAATTGTATTTTGTTTTTTTTGGTTTGGAAAAGGCCTTTGACAGAGTCCCTAGAGAGGTGGTGAAGTGGGCAATGAGAAAGCTAGGGTTGGAAGAATGGCTGGTTAGGGTGGTTATGGCCATGTACATGGGTGCTCGCACCCAGGTAAGAGTGAATGGAGCTTTGAGTGATGAGTTTTCCGTGAATGTTGGTGTGCATCAGGGGTCAGTTTTGAGTCCCTTGTTTATCATGGTGCTTGAAGCCCTCTCACGTGACTCCAGAGATGGACTCCCATGGGAGATGTTGTATGCTGATGATTTGGTGTTGATTGCAGAGAATGAAAAGGAGGCGGAGGAAAGATTTAAGAAGTGGAGAGATGGTATGGGGTACAAGGGCTTAAGGGTAAATGCAGATAAAACAAAAGTGATGATATCTTGGGTTGGTGGCGGTACAATCAGAGGAGAGGGAGAGTGGCCATGTGCAGTTTGCCACAAGGGTGTGGGAAGTAATTCCATCTTGTGTAGTGTTTGTGATAAATGGGTGCACAAGAGATGTAGTGGTATTAGAGGCAGACTGAAAGATGATGCTGATTTCATGTGTGCGGCATGTCGGGGAGAGCAGGTGGAGATTGTTAGGCGTGAGAGGGTTGAACTTGCAGGTGAGTCTCTTGAGTGTGTGGAGGAGTTTCGTTATTTGGGAGACATTTTATGTGCCGGAGGTGGGGCTGGAGTTAGCTCAGTTGCTAGGGTGAGAAGTGGTTGGAAGAAGTTCAGGGAGCTGTTGCCTCTTCTGACATTGAGAGGACTCTCCTTGCGTGCTAAGGGGTCTTTGTATGCAGCATGTGTTAGGAGTGTGATGCTGTTTGGTAGTGAGACCTGGGCAGTAAAGGAAGAGGATATTTGCAGGTTTAAACATACAGAATTGACAATGATTAGGTGGATGTGCAGTGCGTCCCTGCATGCAAGGCCTGGGGGGTCTGGGTTTACGATGGAATAGTTGAGAGGTAGGATGGGACTGGAGTGTATTGGTGTTGTGATGAGGAGAGGTAGGCTGAGGTGGTTTGGACATGTGGAGAGGATGGGGGAGGATAATTGGGTACAGAGGGTGAAAGGTGTTAATATTGGGGGAGGGGTTGGGAGGGGTAGACCGAGAAAGACATGGGACGAGGTCATTAAGTGTGACTTAATGGTTAAGGGACTGAACAGGGAGGCTGCCAGGGATCGAGCAGCGTGGAGAGGCGCCATTAGGTGGCCAAGGCCGACGCATGCAAGCATGTTGGAGCCTTCAAAAATGAAAACGAAAACGAAGAAGGATTTAGAGTGAAGCATCATCATTGTCATCATTACAAAGTTTTCTTCTGTCTCTGAACTACTTGTGGTCATTGGTTATGTTCCAGTCATTTCATCATTAGGTTGCTCAGTACATAGTCATTCCATTGTAATAACTGAACTGAAACTTAACAAATTAATCACTGGTCTTGCTGAGATTCAGTCTCAGGCCCTTGCGCTCCACACGTGCGCACTTTACCACTGAACTAAACTGAGGATCCTTGCATTGCCTGTGGGCAGTGTGGGCTTTTATCCAATACACTATGAGTCAGTAAATTCATGTATCTCATTTACTTTATTTTTTTTCCATAAAGACAAATAATCAGGACCAACTTGCCTAGCCCCAGGCTCCTACGCTCCTCATGGGGCAACATAGGATTGGATGATGGATGGATGGACAAATAAATGTACAGAATACTGTTTGATACTTTGTGTAAGAGATGGACTTTATCTGGCAGGTAATATAAAATGCATCCAACAGAAAATAACTAAGTAAATGAATAAATAAAAATATGCTGATGGTAAGGGCTGTTATGTATAGCCAGGATTCCAGGAGCTTGAATACAGTAGTAAGTGAATAAATATCTGAACCATTTCACAGGGCATGCATTTGATAACTTTCTTTCAAGCATTCTTTCTCCATGCAATAGACTTTACCTCACTCCATCCTTAGGTGGGAATAAGAGGTCATGATTATGTAGATGACATTGCAAGAGATGGCTTGTTGTTGCAGAATGTGATGTTGAGCACCCATGCCAAGGCCTTGGAGAACATGCACATTTCAAAAATTTTGGCATGGCATTCCTTACACTTTTTCGTGTGGCCACAGGAGACAACTGGAATGGTATTATGAAGGTGAGAGACTCTACTCTCTTTTGGCATCATTAGCCTCTTCAGTCTAATTTTTTTTTTTTTCTTATTCTTGCTTCCTTCAAGCTCTCCACTTTAGGGAGGAAAATTAAATTGTAAAGGGGTTAATGGAGAATACTGTGTATCACAATCTGTTTTTGCATTACAAATAGTTTCTCCAAAGTTATCAAAATCATCAGACTGTAGGAAGAAAAATAATATGAATTTTTTCACGTGAACCAGACTAACAAGGCAGATTTATTCAACTGTCTCTCAATCTGTCTATAGCCAGACACAGTAATCCCATAAGGGGTGGCCATTTGTCTTTGAGTTACTGTAGTTGTTTTATGGGGAGGGGCTCTAACCCTCCCCCAGCCCACTTGCTGACACATAGGGAGCACATATGGGTTGGTTATATGGTTACCACCCAGCATTGTTAATGGTTTTCTGCAATGCCGTTTCTTACTATATGCAAATTACGCAATTGCATAGGGCCCCCAAACCCACCAGGGGGTCCCCTGAGCTGCCGTTATTGGCTTTTTTTTTAAAACTAATATGTGTGTTGAGCCACTGTATTCATGAAATAAATTTTGTAGGGGGTGCAGTGGACATGCCAATTATTGAAGGTGCCATAAAGTGAGTAATGTAAGTAATGTATTTAAATAAGAAACTCCTGAAATCGTCCCCGTTTCTCCTGAAATTTTCAGTCAGAACCTTCTGAAATAGGAGCGTTCACAGTATGGTGCAGATACTAGATATCGCCAGAATTTTTAATTTCCGATTTTATTTATTATATTTGGACATGTGGAGAGGATGGAGAGTGAAAGATTGACGAGGAGAGTGTATGTGAGTGAGGTGGAGGGGGCGAGAGGGAGGGGGAGGCCGAGGATGAGATGGAGGGATGGAGTGGAGAGGTATATGAGAGAGGGGGGTGTGAGTTGGGAGCGTGGTAGTGAAATGGCAGGGGACAGAGTGACATGGAGGCGATTTGTTTGTGGCCACCCCGTTCGGGATTGAGGCGTCTGGCAATAGATAGATAGATAGAGATTTTAAGGGCAATGCAGAGTCCTCACATATGTTTTTTTTTTCCCATAAAATAATTATGTATAAATTTTTCATATTCATTTAAGGTGAGTTCCATGCCTAATAATGAGGTCACAAAATACTTTGTGATGTTGTTCTAACGTTCTGCGGTGTTGGCTGCATACGTCAAAGGATGAAGATTTATTGGTTTTACACATACAGTATGTACCAATATTTCTTGATTCATACTTTTATTCAAATACTCCCAGTGGTCACCAGCAAAGGTATTAAAAGAAAAAAATAAGAGTGGCTTCAAAGAGACTGCGGTTCCTATGGACAGACAACGCAGGGGCAAAGGTACAAACTTGGCAAAGAATCTATGATTCATCTCCGAACTCATATATGCAGAAACTTTTCATTATCTGAGAAGCAAAAAAATACTTACTATATGTCTAAAGTATTATTATTTACAGATACTGTGCATAAAACTGCTCATATTTCATCAGTACCAACCATTATAACCATTGCTAAAATTCGTCACGTATAGGGTAAATAACGATCAGTACGAATAAGGGGCTATAGTTTTTTCATCTTTTTATAAACTCACACCATTGTAAAGTCATGGATATTGCTGCCAGGTCAAATAAGCATATTTATCTGCTGTACAAAGATGAAGAAAGCAGTCTCGGCTCCAGACCTCCAAGGTGCCTGGTGTACGAGCATTTGTCGACAGACTTTTAAAACATTCTGTGTGACTGACTGCAAATCGGACTTGAGAAGATAATAAGAAAGAAGGGTGCGAGATATGTCAGAGGTTGGGCCAAATTCCCATCTACCAAGAAAGGACCAATAAGAAGGAAAGTGTGGGAAGAGAGGTGCAGGAGAGAAGTGAGATGAAAAGTGGATGACTTGTAGAGCATGTCGTACCACAGGCTGCAACTGTCTGGTGAAACAAACTATATATATATATATATATATATATATATATATATATATATATATATATATATATAATATATATATATATATACAGTATGTATATATATATATTTTAATACCTTTGCTGGTGACCACTGAGAGTATTTGAATAAAAGTATAAATGAAGAAATATTCATACATATGTGTAAAACCAATAAATCTTCATCCTTTGATGTACATAGCCAACACTGCTGAACATTAGAACAACCTCACAAAGTATTTTGTGACCTCATTGTTAGGCACAGAACTCATGGAAAATTCAAATCTGCCATCAGCTTACACCAGCCTCCACCTGCTCACAAAAAACAGATCCAAAATGGTCATGAAGGGGCTAAGTATTACGTGTATATAGTTCCACATTAACTGCAACATACAGTATATATTATTGGTTTGTTATGTGTTTTATCATTTGCACTTTTGTATGGATGCTAGTGTCATTATGTTCATTCTGTGTAATGGCCTAATATATGGTCATTCTGTGTAATGGCCTAATATATGGTCATTCTGTGTAATGGCCTAATATATGGTCATTGTGTGTAATAGCCTAATTTATTATTATTTTTTTTTGGGGGGGGAGAAAGAGATATTTTTATATGTTTAGTGTTTTCAGTTGCAGTGTTTGCCTAAATGTTGATTCCTTAACAAGTTTAACATTTCCTACGATTTGAATAAACATTTTAAGGAAAATGCAACATCTGTCTCATTTATGTGCATTTGAGAGATGTTTTAATGCAGGATCGGTAAATCCTGTAGGGGAGCCCCAGTGTGTTCCATTTATTATCATTTTCTGTAGGTTTACATTGCTGTGGTCAATTTGAAATGTTTGATTTGAATTTGACAGAAAAAATTATGTCAAGAGTTTTTCATGGATCTAGCCTCTTTTCCTCTTAAAGTGTACCAGATTGATGCATTTAAATGTTAAAGGCATGCCCCTGGACCACCTTAGAGAGTTTGGAATTCCCCACCATAGTTTCACAAAGAAGGGGCCCCCAAGCAGCATCTCGCATAGGGTCCCCAAAGGGCTAGAAACGGCACTGGTTTTCTGGCTTACAGGAAATCATTAAGCTTGTCACTGGATGTTAAGCCACCTGAAATGCAAAGAATAGTAATAAAAAGTGACAGGAAAGATGGGAGAAATAGGATGGGAGAAGGGCAGACACAGAAAAAGAATGATAAAGGTAAAGGAAGATGTAGGCAGCATTATATCAAGTGAGTGGATGGTGGTCGCCACCACCTACCACCAAACTACTGGACTGTATTTTATCCAACGTTAGTATTGAAGGAGTGGTTACTCTGGAGAGGGACATCTTCTCACAGTAGGTACAAATGTCCCTCATCTCCCTTCCTGTCCCTCAAAAGGGAGTTGTGGACTGCAGGAGAGGGGCAGCTTCAGTTTTCAGCCCACTAGGTTATGTTCATATGAGCATAATTCTACAACTGTTAGGAGTAATTGATTAATTCCTTCTTCCATTGAAAGTTCATTTTCATGTACGTGCACCTCACAAATGAAATTGCTTGTGGCCAGAATTGGGGTTTTGGTAAGGTTGTACCCCTGCCAGATAATGGTAGTTCAGTAGTACATTAATTGGAGCTCAGAAATACTTGGTAAACCTCTTTTTTGGATCCCTCGTGTTGGTATATTGGTCTTTTTATGGCAACAATTCCTTATATAGTTATGTATCTCCACAATGACACTGTAAGTCTTCATATGCTGTCACCATCGCTTTGCTCCGTCCTTTTGATGTAATTCCTCATTGACCAGTCTTTATATATACTGTATACAGATGTCAGTGGTGAGAAGCTTCCTCCTCACATAAAGTGCGATAAAGGCAAATTTAGTGATGAGTATAGTCTCTCTGGATAACTATAATACAGTAAAGCAACAGGTTTCGCGGCATCCAGATTGACGAAATTGCACTTTGGTGGCAGCCATCAAATATTCTTGTGATTGCACACTTGCTACTAAAAAACACACTTTCATGCCCCTCAACAGCACGAGTTTCGGAATCTTGCCACGGCAGCACTAGCACCAACACTCAGTTTCGGCCTGTTTCCCGCACGTGTTCGGTGTGTCTGCAAGTTGAGTGTTACGCTCTTGCGTCCTTGATTAGTAATTGATGGAAATAAGTCATCTTCAAGTGGAGTTGGAGGTGGACTGGGTGATAGTGGAAATGGTGTGAGAAGGTGTGAACCTAGAACAACAGGCTTTAAAGGGAAGGCC
Organism: Birgus latro; assembly: GCA_018397915.1. Classification (NCBI taxonomy): domain Eukaryota; kingdom Metazoa; phylum Arthropoda; class Malacostraca; order Decapoda; family Coenobitidae; genus Birgus; species Birgus latro. The sequence goes on along the minus strand of JAGKTI010000582.1, from coordinate 69,476 downwards.
AAGCATGACTACCACATTTGGATGAAAAAATGCAAATACAGTAAACCTTTCATAAGTTGAACTACATGGGGCTCTAGGGTAGTTTGACTTACTGAATTTTTCAACTAACCAGAAATAATTGAAAAAATATATATATTTCCCCCCAATAATTGCAAATTATATGTGATTACTTGTTTATTATCAATAAACTAAAGAAGCATTTATAAAGCAAAAAAAATACAGTTAAACAGTAAAAACAATGCATGTCATAGGCTAGGCTAGGACAGGAGGTTGCATAGATGGAGGGGTGCAACAGTCATGTAATTCTATAAAGTTCTGCACTTATTTGGTTCACTTTACAGTCAGTTAAACTAAAATTTAACACTTCAGATATAAAAAACTAAAATGTAGCACCTGGAATATAAGAAACTAAAATGTAACCCTTTCAGTAAACAATAAGCCACACCCCGGTCAGAGTTCACCTTACCAGAAATTCCGCCTTCTTCAGGGTCAGCTTGTCGAGGTTTTACTGTATGATGACAAGTTAAAAAATAAAATCATGGCAAAAATGGAGAAAGGTGCTCGTATCTCAAATATGCAAATCGTATAATATGCCAGAGTCAACTGTGCATAGTTTGAGAAGACAGCTGAGTGAATTTAAAGCCAATCTAGCCTTTGTGAAAAGTATTTTGAACCAGGTGCCGGAGGCAGACAAGTAAAAACAGCAACCGAGTACAGCTCAGTTATGCTTGTGGCTGAATGTTACTTGTTACTATAGTTGAATAGGAAGACCTGGAAAGACATAAGTGTGTCAGGGCCTGAAATTCAAGGCCAGGCCCACCTATTTTATGATGCATTTGCAAAGAAATATAACACTGCATCACCCCAACTACACTGAGGAGGTGAGTTTTCTTACAGACCCAGTCCCTGTTAGCTTATTTCCTGTAAGGTCCATGCTCCAACTTTGGCAGAATCAACTTTGGTGGCACTTTTTACAGTCCCTATTAGGTGCAAAACCTGCTGCCTCACTGTACTGAATTTCATGATGCAAATTAATGATGTATCTGGAAGTTATGGACTTACTCTCAGCAGGAAGTGAGTCAAGGTTAGTTATTTGGAATTTACAGTATGTGACGGTAGACAGAGTAACAGTGTAAAGAATATTGATGTATCATAAATTTACTGCCATAGAAATGGAAAATGTGAGTGCATTTAAGTACTTGGGTAGTTTGATGAGTAAGGATGGAAGTTTATAGGATGAAGTGCTTGAAAGGGTACAACAATGAAGAAAGTTGCTGTTTCCTTGAAAGCAGTGATAAGAAACAGGGAAGTGAGCATGGAAGTGAAAAAGCTACTACATGACAGTATTGTGATACCAACTCTAACGTATGGAAGTGAGCTTGGACATTGTTGGAGGGACAGAAGTCAAGAGTGAGAGCAGTGGAAATGAGTTATTTGAGAGGAGCATGTGGAATCACATGGAGAGGCAGACTGACAAATGAGGAAGTGAAGGAGCATTGTGGTGTGGATGTGGATGTGATTGGAAGCATTAAGAGAAACACACTGAGGTGATTTGGGCATGTGGAGAGGATGGAAAGTGAAAGACTGATGAGAAGAGTGTATGTGAGTGAGGTGGAGGTAGGGAGAGAGAGGGGGAGGCCAAGGATGAGATAGAGGGATGGAGTGGAGAGGTATATGAGAGAGGGGGGTTTGAGCTGGGAGCAGGGCAATGAAATGGCGGAGGACAGGGTGACATGGAGGCGATTTGTTTGTGGCCACCCCTTACGGGATTAATGCGTCTGGCAATAGACAGATAGATAAAGAAGGGGGATCATATCAGTGTGGCAGAGGAATAGTGTGTGTACATTCAGAGAGCAGCTTGGTTAAGGAATTAAAGCTTTATTTAACCCCTCCACATCAATAGGTTTCCCCCAAACTGAATAATATTGTTTGGTTGTAGGGGGAATAAGCTAAAAAAATACATTACTGTTTCAAGGGATTAAGAACAAGGTGTGAGATTGCTGTATAAAGGCAGATGGTATGTCTTGTAAGATGGGATCATTTCTGAGCAGGAACTGAAATACTTATTTAGTTGATGCTACCATTTACACTCAAACATTGAAATGGGTAGATAGAGGTTAAGTATTTATTGGATATTCAGTTTAACTAATACAGAAAGTTGTCATTACAGGATGCCTTTTTTTTTATGTGTATGTTCCTTTTTGCTGTTTTTCCATAATGAATTATCTCATTTGCCGGTGTATAGGGCAACTCTCGAACCTCATTAAAAAATGCCCAAAATTGGGGGTCGTCCTAAACACCAGGTATAAAACCCTAACCTCTACATCCTGTGGTTATGGGCTCCACAGGCATGATAGGGAACATCACCAAACACTCACCTTGACCCTTGTTTCCCTGAATATTGTATATATATTGTCAAAAACAGTTAAAATTACTAACATCATCATCAAATGCAACTTGTTTTCTATATGAAGGCAAATTTTTATATACATTATCTTCATGGACACTGCCATGAGGACATAAGAAAGATGAGTAACCTGTTGAGCCCATGCCTTGAACACCATCGTGTGTCTCGGTAGCGACTGGCTGGGTTGTTTACAAATTACCACCGAGCGCAGGGTTGCCAGATCTGAAGCAGAGCTTATTACCAGCAGTGATAAATACCAGTGACATTGCTGTTATTTGTGGTGGATTAACTTCCGTCCTACAACCACTTGATATCTTTCTGAATAAACCATTCAGAGACCACATTCGTGAGCAATGGAACGAGTGGATGATCAGTGGTAAAAATTCATATACAAGTGCATGCTTCAGGGCTGGGTGAGCTGTGATTTAATTATCAAGGCATGGAATGATATTTCTGTGGAAACAATCATCAACTCTTTCAAGAAATGTGGAATGTCCAATTCAGTGGATGGCATAGATGACGACGTTTTGTGGGCGAATGAAGAAGATTAAGTGGATGCCGAAGCTATATCTTTGAATTCAGAGTTTGATCCTTATGATGAAGAACTGCAAATTGTAACCCAGGATGAAGTTGATGAATTGATGATGTCAGATGTGGATGATACTGATTTTGAAGGTTTTTAATCACTGATAGTTGATGTGATGACTTTCATAAAATGTAACTTTCCTTTAACCTATTGTATAAAATTCATGGTAACGTGATTTTAAGTTTTTAATACAGTATGAGTGTATACTCAGATATTAAATGTATAACCCATTTAGATATCGGAGGTGGCACATGCAGCCTAGATAGCCTGTAAACCCCATAGACGAAGCTGGTTTAAAGTAAAACTTAACCAATAGCTGTGTTGCTTGGCATTGTTAATAGTATCACATCACTGGTCAGTGGGAAGAGTGATACAGGATAGGGGTTACTGGGCAGTAAGCTCCCAGTGTCTAAAGGTGTCTAAAGGCCTGGGGCTCATCTTATGCACACCATTTTGTATGGAAATATTGGGAGTAGTATTATACACAAGTCGGCCTTATACACCAGCAAATATGGTACAAACACATTGCCTTTTCATTGCTAACCATATAGGTTACCAGTTTCCCCTTATTGCAGATTGCATGCAAAAAGTTATAATACAGTATTATGGAACACATCCCTCACAACTAAAGAGAAGTGTCTGTATATAATGCTTATGTAACCATTGAAATTTGTAACAGCTGACATTTGTAGATCATAGAGGCTGTAGACTGTTAAATCATAGATTATGAGAGGAGGGTGTGAATGGGCTAGGAAGTCTGAGTTGTGTGTCTATCATAAAATGCATGCTGTATAAATTTGGAAAAGAACACATTTTGGACTGACTTGGGCTCTCCTGTGGTATGAACAGGAAGGGAACTTTTAAATGCATATACATATTATTTATGTTTTGACTGGTGACAGGACACTCTGCGGGACAAGTGTGACTCCAGCCCGGACTGTGTCAAGAACTGCTGCCTGTACCCATTCGTGGCACCCATATTCTTTGTGGTGTTTGTGCTGATGGCCCAGTTTGTGTTGGTTAATGTGGTGGTGGCTGTCCTCATGAAACACCTCGAAGAGAGTCACAAACTGGTGCGTAATCTTTCTTCTTCATTTGTCTCACGTCTCTCACTTCTCTTATGGATAAACCTGTAATGAGGTACTTCATAACTAACTACTATAGCTAGTCATGTTTCCTAAGTCTGAACTGAATTTATAGTTTCCTATAACCAGACTCTAGTGTGTTTTTCATTGTTCGATCTCACCTTAATTTTTGTAACACTTTATTCGCCATAGTACAATATACTGTCTTCCCAGATTTACAACAATAATTCTATCACATAATCACCTTTCCTTATTTCCCAAAGATGTAGACTCCTCATTTCGTTCCACTTTCCTTTCTCACTTCATCCAAGCTCATGTTCCTGGATGTTAACTATGCCAGTAGTTGTTTTATCAGCACATGTTGGAGTAGGAAATGTGGTTGGTCTGTGTTTCTTCAGTAATGTCATGGAGTATTTTATGTCAGGATACTTTCTTATGCATGCATGTTGGTGAATTGCTAAAGATTTGTCATTTACAATGGCTAGTATCATTGAAGGTCAGATAAATATTGGTAGTTTACTTTATGTTGTGTTGTTTACATAGACTAGTGCATGGAAATTAATGTGAAGTATATTGATAGGTAAAATTTTACAGTTATATTGAACTTCATTGTACTGTACTTTTGTTGACAGAGTTAATGTATTCTTTTTTTGCTACAGTGTTAGGGTTATTTTGTGTTGTTATTGATTATCTCTATTAATAGTAGTGTACAGTGTTGTACAGTTTTTAGCTTTAAATTCTTTAGAGTTAATAATGATACATTTTTCATTTCACATGTATCAAAACTATGTTTAACCCAATCCTGTATAATTATTAGCACCCAGATGAAGGCAGTGATGAAAGGACTGAGAGCACAGATACATCAGAAGACTCTCTTGATTTTTCTTCTGGGGATGAAAGCTTTACTGTCACCTCAGAGGAGATCAGTGCTTGGGTCAGAGATAATCTTCGTGTTGATCTTGAGAAGTCATATGAATCCCCTGGGCAGGAGAATGTGAGTGATGGAAGTGTGACCCCAGATAACAGGATGAAGAAAGAAACACCCTATTTCTCTGACCTAGAAGCAAATGTATTTGAGATGGCTTCCCTATGCAACAAGGAAAGTGTTGCAACTGGTCAAGAATATAATAATGATTGTATGACCAGTGATGTATTAAATCCCAACATTATCCACAGCCAACAAAATATGTCAGATGATAATATCTATGACATGTCAGACAAAGGAAGTATTGGAGATGGTCTGTCAGGATGTGCCAGCCCTACTAGCCAGTGTGAGGAGGCATCAAGCACTGGGCTCCTCAGAACACCAGGCTTTACATCACCAGGATTATATGATATCTCTAAACCTTGGGTGGGAGTTTTGAGAGGAAATATTGAAGAACCTTTGGTGAACGATAGAGACAGAGATGAGCTTAGATCAGACACTGGCTTGCCTTCATTCCATTGTCCTGTTGGAGAATCAAACTGCAGCTTGCCTCTTGATTACAAAAACAATGTTAAAGAATCATCTTTTGGTTTAAAAACTAACACTGACTCCCATGGTCATCAATCTGACAAAAGTGATGATCTTCGAGGTTATGGTAAAAAAGTCTCTAAGAACCTAAGATTGAAAAATGGAAATTTGTTGTTTGGAAAATTCATGAACAAGAACAAACTCAGACATTCAGAAGCCAAACCAGTAAGCATGGTTGTAAGTCCTGCAATAGATAGTTTACAACAAAGACATGCTCTTGAAGAATGCATTGAAATTAAACAATTACCCCTGGAAAATAGATCACTTCAGGCAGGAAATATCATACATAGCAGTCAAGAGACTATTTCTGTGAGAAAGAAAGAAGAGTGGCAGGGGCCTGCTTTAGATGACTTTACATCTGAAAACAGAACAGGAGCAAGAAGGAAACATTCCATATAAGACAAGTAATTTTATTTCCCATAATGATATCAGCACTGATAAAGCTTTTGTGTATGTAAGAACAGTTGTGGCCCAGTGTTGAATGTGCAGCACTTTATGTGATTGTAAAATTCATCACTAAAGCTCTCAAAATTCGGTGACTGCTAGTAAAAAGCTCCATAACCATATCGAACTAAAAGTCTGTGGCAGTAAAGCAAAAGTGCATTTGGTTCAGACTTTCTGATTCATTTATTCAAATGACTAAACTGTGATCATCAGGCTTTGGAGAACTTATTCTTAGCTGAGATGGGCATTTGCAGAAGACAGATTTCTGTGATATATCTTACTGGTATTTTGTCAGTAAGCACTGTAATTTGAAGAAACAGGGTAACCTGGGAGCACCAATGGCTCTTCTTTCCTTAAATGATCTCAAGAATTTTAGCAAGCATATGCAGATCAGTGCTGTTAAAGTACCAACAAGAAGAACTCCCATTGCTGCACAGTCCTGCCCCACACGTCCTAGAACAGCGGCATCTATATATATACAAACTGGTGAATAGTGAATGCAGATATCAGAGTGATTTGCAGTGAATTACCACTAAACATGCAGTGAATATAATGCAGATTCCCTAATACTGATTCTGTTATGAAGTGTCATGTAGTATAACAGTAGTCTGAAGTTTGTGAAGTAATAACAGAAATTACTAACAATTTACCTGATTAACCCCTTCACAGCCACACGTGTTGATACAGTAGAACCCCCATTAACCAGCAGTTAGGGGGATTTCAGAGTGTCATATAAATAAAATTGTTGTTTTTGTGAGATTAACTCTTGTGTATATCGTATGTATGACTTTTATAAACTGTAAGGGTATTAAAACAAAAAATCATTATTCAGTTTATAGTGCTCTGTACCATCTTCTGCACTCTCCATCTCAGATTAAGTTGCAGTGAAGGCATTGTGGCACTTCAATGATGCAGTATAATGGATTAACACTGGGGACCATATGATATTCCACTTTGGAGACAAGGTTGTATGGTATCCTTTAGACTCGGTTTGAAATGTATGCCGTTTTTTTATCCAGTACGTAGATTCTCTCAAGGAAACTTGCTTGTAATACTGTGCAACAGTTAAAATTATTTAAAACCAATCTTAAAATTCCGCATTATTCCATGATATTCTGACTCCTCTCAAGTCTCTTACAGATCTCATGGTGTTTTGATTCCCTTCAAGTCTCGTACAAATCTCTAACTTCTTTTTTGGTGTTAATGCTAATGCTGTCAGCACTCCTGTTTCATGGAATCAGGCACGGAGATAGTTAACATTTATGAGATACAGTTGCCTGATTACAGTGGTACAATGCTGCATGTGATGCAGGAGGAAGCGGTAGAGATTAAATAGTAAAATAGGCCTATGTTGCCTGAGTCATCACACACAGTCTAGATATTTTTTATATATTTTCTTGTAAATCAGATATCCTAGTCCTTTTCATGTACAGTGGCAGAGCTCTCATGTGCCATATTTACAGAGCGTGACTTTTGGTGACATAAGAGATTTCTTGTTTATTCTTTTGCCTTCACATACAGCGTCCATACACTTCATAGCAAAACTAGAGTGAATATTTAAGTGAAAGAACATAAATACTTAAGTTTCTTGAAAATAAAGTGCCATGAGATGTGTGTATCTTGGAGAACGGTTAAGATCGTAGTTAAATATGATATCCCCTTTGAATCTGTCGGTTGTTTGGGGTTGCCAGATATTTTGTGCTGGTCAAATAGTTCTACTGTATGTACAGGTAACTCCATGATATCTTTAATATTTTAGTCTTTCTGTATTGACATTTTCTATCTAGAATTGTTCAACGAGGTCAAGCACACCTGGCATCAGCAATAGAAGTCCATTATCTACTCATATGGGTCATTATAAATATCTAAGTTATTGATAGGACACCATACATAGGGAAGACAGTTTTTTTTCTTCCTTTCTTTTTTGTATACTTTTGCAAATATGCTGAAAGGTAGGTAGGCAGGTGATAAAGTTGAGCAGGTGGATGTAATGGTGATTACATTTCAATGGTAGTTTTCTTTATTATGCATATTTGTCTTTTACCTCCAACTAGATGGAACCCGTTAAGGTCTACTTTTGAGGGGAGGTTGGGATTTGTTGCTCACATCATGCCATGAAGGGGTGAGCAAGTGGTCATCCTTGCCTCAAATATCTGAATGTAGTCACCTAACCTCAAGCCTTTGGACTCCTGATAAGGCAGTACATGTACTGGATTGGATATTGGATGAATGGATTTCCAAATTATACTAAACATGTTTGAATATTCAGCCATTGTGACACCAAATTATTCCTTCCAGTACTTAACTGGTTGAAATGAAAAATGTACAGACATCCTGAAATTAGAAACCTGTAATTTACACCTGAGAGTCCCGGGTTTGATTCCTGGCATAGTGGTAATATATTGGATGTACAGACATTCTGTTTAAGAAAAGCTGAAATGTCCATCAAATGAGAAAAATTCTCAAAAAGATATATATTAAGAAAAATTTCATGCCACTGCCACAGATTGATGTCCTGTACTGCATTGTGGTGGTGTCCTGGTGCATACTCAGGGACCCATATGAGATGCCAAATGAGAAAATTGACCTGAGATTCCTTGTGCAGTATTTGATGGTGCTGAATAAATTAGTGCTAACAGCAGTTTGAACTCCTTGCATTGATTACCGTCAGTCAACACCAGCTGTAGCGAAGGGGTTACCAAAAAACAATGAGATATTCCTGTCACATCATGAGTTTAATTAAGCATGTTCTGTTGACACCATTATGAATGCATTACACACAACCACCTCTATCATTACATATTTCGACCATTATTGCTACCTTCCACCACCAATGCTGTCACCACCACAACTACACACTCACCACTACCACAACAACCACTACTGCACAACACCACCACTATCACAACCATCACCAGTGTACAGTGCTACTGTTTAGACAGTCTCCCACTATTACCATCATACACCACCGCCAGTCACCATGGCCCAGTACCAGCACCAAGCCCCAGATGGCCTCTTTATCTCACAACACTGCTGAGATTATTGGTAGCTTACAAAAGGAAAGTAATCATTGTTTTCCATTTCTTGCAGTAATATATCTATCTATCTATTTATTGCCAGACGCCTTTATCCCGTAAGGGGTGGTCACAAACAAATTGCCTCCATGTCGCTCTGTCCCCCGCCATTTCACTGCTGCTCACACCCCCGTCTCTCATACCTCTCCACTTCGTCCCTCCATCTCATCCTTGGCCTCCCTCCTCCCCTCTCCCCCCTCCACCTCACTCACATACACTCTCCTCATCAGTCTTTCACTGTCCATCCTCTCCACATACCCAAACCACCTAACACTTCCTATCACATCCACATCACAATGCTCCTATACTTCCTCATTTGTCAGTCTGTCTTTCCATGTGACTCCACATGCTCCTCTCAATTAACCCATTTCCACTGCTTTCACTCTTGACTTCTGTCCCTCCAACAGGGTCCAAGCTTCACTTCCATATGATAGAGTTGGTATCACAATACTGTCATGTAGCAGTTTTTTCACTTCCATGCTCACTTCTCTGTTTCTTATCACTGTTTTCAAGGAACCAGCAACCTTTCTTCCCTGCTGCACTCTTTCAAGCACTTCATCCTCCAAACTTCCATCCTTACTCATCACGCTACCAATGTACTTAAATGCACCCACACTTTCTATATCCTCCCCATCCAATCTCACTGTACATTCACTGACTTCATTTCTCTCGAAGACCATCACTTTACTCTTCCCTACATTCACCTTTAGATTCTGTTTCTTACACACTCTCCCAAACTCATCTACCAAGCCTTGCAGCTCCCCTTCAACTTCACACAACAACACTGTATCATCCGCAAACAACAGTACAGGGAGTTTCCAAACACTCCCCTCTCTCACTAGGGCCACTCCAACATCCACTGCCCAACCTTATATCTCTTTTATAACTCCATCCATATACAGATTGAACAGCCGTGGAGACATGATACATCCTTGTTTCAATCCGACCTTCTGCAGCCATATCATCCTCATACATACTCTTCACGGCCTTCATCAACTTCCCATCTACTCCATATATTCTTAATACTTTCCACAATCCTTGTTTATCCACCCTGTCATATGCTTTCTCCAAATCCATGAAGGCTGCATACTACTTCTTTCCCTTTTCTATAAACTTTTCCACTAAAGATCTGAGATTGAATATCTGGTCTACACAAAACCTCTTCCCTTCCTGAAACATCCCTGTTCTTCCCCAACTAATTCCTCTGTTATTTCTCTATGTCAATAAGTATCCTACCATATACTATTCCTATTACACTAAGAAGGCAAATGCCCCTATGGTTACCACACACTTCATTTTCCCCTTTTCCTTTGTACAGGGGAGTAGTTATACCTGACTTCCAATCCTCTGGGACTCTACCTTCCTCCCAGGCCAATCTGCACACCTTCCACATCCATTCTATTACTATCTTTCCCCCATGCTTCAGCATTTCACCACACACTCCATCAATTCCTGGGGCTTTCCCCATTTTAACTTTCTTCATTGCTTCCACCACTTCCATCCTACTGATTTCTTCCTCTCTTCCCACAACCCTCCTTCTCCCAGCCATTCCTCAGCCACTTATACTTGCATAACTTTCATTCTTTATGTTCAGTAATTCATTAAAATGTTCTCTCCATCTGCTCACTTTTTCTCCTTTCTCCATTAGTAATCAACCATTTTTATCTTTCACACCCCAGTTAACTTCTTTGGCACCCTGCCTAACTCTCTTTACCTCTTTCCAGAACATTTTCTTACATTCCCTCCACGTTACACTCAAATTCCTTTCAAATTCCTCATCCACTCTCTTCTTACTCTCTCTTACTAATCTTTTCACCTCTCTCCTCCTCTCTGCATATAACACTCTCTTCCATCTCTCAACTTCGACATCTCTGTTCCTCATCCACTCATTATATGCTTTCTTCTTTTGTGCCACAGCCTGTCTCACCTCTTCAGTCCACCATGCTGTTCCTTGAACCCCCTTTTTTCTTTTCTTCACCCCACACACCACCTCACATGCAGCACAGATTTCATCTGTGAATATCTTGCACACACCTTCCACATCCCCCATCTGCTTCAATCTATATTTACCCAGTCACTCCTCCACTTCCCTTTTATATTCTGCCTTTATTCCATCCTCTTGTAACTTTTCTACCCTCCTTGTAAGAACTGCTTCCTCCTGTCCTTCCCTTCTTCTCTTCCTCCATTTTGTTTGGACTTTGATTCTTGGTGGTCAGAAATTCCACTCCCCCAGCCTCTATATACTCTTGCATCAATTACACACCTTCTCATCCTTTCATCCACACACACAGAGTCAATCATTGCCTTCCGTTCATTCAGTTTACCATCCACCCTTCTCATCACTCGTCTCATATACCTATGGATCTTTTTGTGCTAGAATCTTATTTACATACTGTACCTTCTTTAAGTAGCTGAGTATTTAGTTTTTTATAATACTGTTTTCTTTTCGATTTTCATTTGCTTATTGAGTTTTTTGACAAAGAGAGTGTGAACTAAAACAATTTCTTTAATAATTACAGTATGTTCAAGGCAATATATTTGTATCATGTTATATCTTGAAATTATTGAACTATGTGTTTTTGTGTGTGGTACCCCAGGTACTGATGCCTCTGTCTTAGGATGTTGATTTTCCAACTTACGTATGAGTCAGAGCTGATAATGCAATCAGCATTTCTTTTTGTTAATGAGAGATATGTCTGTATGCTTTGTCAGAATTTAGCCACTCAACCAACTATCATTCTTGTTTACACAGTGTACTGTACATACCACCTTAGTTAAATTACAGTGAGAGCAAATTATTGCCAACGATACCAGATCTCTCATATAGCACTGTATAAACTTGATCTTGGTGTGGTACTTACTCTTGAACTTAAACCTTACCCAGTTGTCTTATCTCAGATATTATAATGAAGACATATAAATAGTCACCACAAAGTCTATTAGGTGGAAAGAGTGTAATAACTAACTTTGATATTCAGAGTCTGAATACTGATTGCCCTAGTGTATCCAGCAGTGGCTGATTTAACTCTTTTGATAGATATGGGTTTGATGTGCAATGTCTTCATTTGAAAACAGTTTGGTTATCTCAGAATTTTATTTGCTAAACATTACTCCTTCAGCATTAAGAATTGTGTTCGTTAATAAGAATTATGACCCTTCCCATTTGTTGTGATGCTAATTTCCAGAAAGGCCTTTCAACTAGCTTGCCTTAGACCCAAAGCCTGCTTATTAGGAAATCACATCCCTGTATCATTTTGATTCCTGAAGTATTCAGCTTGTCAGATAAATGTTGCAGTACTTTACAATGCAAAGTTTGGTATTTTAACACTCCACCTGTGTGTGAGGCAGTGATACTCATTAACCAGCTATTATCTGTGCCATCTGAGTTGGCATCACCCTCGTTGAATGTTACCTGTGCAATAAGATGTGAGTGAGTAGTTGCGTGTGTGTGTGTGTGTGTGTGTGTTTGTGTGTGTATTTACCTAATTGTATTATACAGGATTTGAGCTAAACTCATGTTGTCCCATCTCTTTTCTACAATCTAGATATGAACACATGGATGCTCTCTGCTTGCACCACCTCTCCCTCTAAATTATTCCAATTATCTAGTTCATGGTGATAGGTGGGGGTGCTCACAATTCACTCCCTCAGTGTAGTGCTGCTTTGGGTGTCTGCCCTTTCCTCTCTTCCTTCCTTCCTCATCTGTCTTCTTTCCTTCATTGTTTCCTTTTCCTTCTGCTTATGGGCGACTTTACACTCCCTCTTCTGTTTTTCTTTCCTTCATTCTTTCCTCTTCTTTCTGCTTTTGGGTGACTCTGCACTGAGTGACAAACCAGATAGTTTCCTGTACACCAGGAAACCATTTACTACGCTGGGTGGTAATCATATAACCAAATAATGACGCCTGGGTTTGGTGGGTAATTAAGGCACTCCAGCTGGATTGAGCCTATGTAGGTTTATATCCAAGGGGTGGTTGGGGTTTGTTGCTCATTCAGTGCCACTCAGGGATGAGTGAGGCTGGTCACTCTCATCTTAAATGTCAGGACCAACTTGCATAGCCCTGGGCTCGTACGCTTCCTGTGGGGCAGTGTAGGATTGGGCGGTGGATGGATGGTCTGTAGTTCTGTTTGGAAAACTAAATTTCTTTACTTCACTGAGGCATCGACTCTTCTTCACCTTGAATTCATGTTCTCTAGTTCTTCCATCGTCTTTCACAAAGAGGTCCTCTCTGTCCACATGTTCTCTTCCTCTTGTGCCTCTAACCATTGCAATAAAATCTCTCTCTTCACCTTGAATTTATGTTCTCTAGTTCTTCCATCGTCTTTCACAAAGAGGTCCTCTCTGTCCACACGTTCTGTTCCTCGTACACTTCTAACCATTGCAATAAAATCTCTCTCGCTTCTCTCTCTCAGGGTTGGTCATTTCAGCTTTTCTAGTCTCTCCTCATAAGACAAGTCCCTCAAGCTTGATGTCATTATTTCACCATCTTTTGTATTCTTTCTAGTTTACTGATATGCTTTTTCAAGTGTGGTGACCATATCACTGCTGCATATTCCAGTCTTGGGTTTATCATGGTCACCATTAACTCTCTCAGCATCTCTTCATCCATATAATTAAATGCCATTCTCATTCTGATCAGTATCCAGTAAGTTCCTCCAGTAATCCTGTTTATATGTTTCCGTTTATAGGTTATCCTCTGTAGTAACACAAAGGTACTTTTGTTTTTTTGCCATCTTTATTATTTCATCTCCCATCTTGTACTCATACTTTGGTCTCTTATCACTGACTCCCATTTCCAGTACGTGATATTTATTAGTACTGAATTCCACTTTCCATGTTTGACTGCACTTGTAGAGTTTATTTAGATCTTTTTACAGTTCCTTACAACAATTTACTTCTTTAATATATTTCATAATTTTTGCATCATCAGCAAATAAACTCATATAAGTATTCAACCTTTCCGGCATGTCATTTATATATATGTCAAGAACATACCTGGGGCCAATACCGAACCCTGGAGCACTCCACTAGTTACCTTTTTCCACTGGGAAAACTTGTCTCTCTTTACAGTCTCATTTGTCTTTCTATCAAATAATTTTCCATCCATTTCACAATTTCCCATGTACTCCTCCATAGGTTTTCAATTTCTATAAAAATCTATGTGACACTCTATCAAAAGCCTTCAATAAATCCAGGTAAATACAGTCTACCCATCCTTCCCTTCCTTGAACAATGTCTATCACTCTGCTGTAAGAGCTCAACAAGTTCATAACATAAGATGACCTTTCTCTACATCCAAATTGCTTAGACGTTATTACCATATGCCCTTCAAGGAATTTTATATTTTTCTAATGACGTTTTCACAGAGTTTGAAGACTGTACTAGTGAAAGAGACCGGTCTGTAGTTAAGCGGGTCCTCCCTGTCACTCCTTTATAAATTGGAACTGTATTTGCTCTTTTTCATTCAGTAGGTAGCTCCCCACTTTCTATGGAAAAGCTTATAATATCATAGAAAGACCACACTAACTGGTCTGCACATTCATTCAAGATCCAACCAGCTACTTCATCCAGTCCCATTGCCTTTCTCACATCTGTATCCTTCATCAACTGAAGTATATCTTTTCTCTCAGTTATTACTGTTTCCAATTCTGGGGCTGCACCTCTGTTACAGGTTCTAGGAATTCCTCATCTGTTACAAATACTGACTGCAACTTATCATTCATCTTGTTAGACAGTTCCTCTTCTTTTTCATATATTGCATCATCATCTCTCAATCTCACTATGCAGTTCCACGTTCCCATTTTACTATTAACAAACCTGCAAAACAGCTTGGGTTCTTTCTTGCTATTATTATCCTTCTCATATTTTTGTTCCTCCTCCCTTTTTACTTTTAGTTATTTATTTCTTACTTCTTTGTACTCTTTCCAAGCTTTTCAGTATATCTTTTACTTTATCCCATGCTCTGTTCCTAATTCCTAGAGCCTCCTTATATCTTTTATGAAACTAATCTTTTCTTCTGTCTTCCTTTATCGCATCAACTTTAGGAACTTGGTTTCTAACTCCCTCCTTATATTATTTCATAAAGATATTATATTTCTAGTGGTATGTGGGAGTACTTACCATCCACTCACTCTATTTAGTGCTGGTCTCAGGTGCCTGCCCTTTCCTTTCTTCTTTCTTTACTTTCCTTCCTTCCTCTTCTGTCTTTCCTTCATTCTTTTCTCTTCCTTCAGTCTATGGGTGACTGTACAGTGTACACTGAGTGACAAACCAAATGGTTTCCTGTACACAGGGAAACCATTTACTGCACCGGATGGTAAATATACTGTATATCCAAATTATGGCACCTGGTGGTTTAGTGGGTTATTAAGGTGCTCCAATTTGATTGAGCCAGTGCAGGTTTACATCCAAGGGATGGCTGGAGTTTATTGCTCACATAATGGCACATAGGGATGAGTGAGGCTAGTCACTCTCATCTGAAATTTCAAGACCATCTTGCCTAGCCCAAGGCCCCCACACGCCTCATAAAGCAGCACTGGGTTAGATGATGATGATGATGATGGAAGTATTATATTTCTCCTGGGTAGTTTCCCCCTCTCCATTTCACTCCAGTCCATATTTCTGAAAGATTGTCTTAAGGAGTCAGAATCCATTTTCCCATAGTTATATTTATTTTTTCTATGTGTCTCTTCTCTTTCTCTCATGTCCCCACCCAGCTTATCCATTTCCATAAGCAGGTGGTCACTCTTTCTTAGAGGGCAATGATACTGTAATTTCTTTATATCACTATAGTTTCTTACAGTTTCTTGTAAAAATCAGATCCAATCTTGATGGTGCATCCTTTCCCAAATTCTTGTATTTTCTTTAACCAACTGAATTAACATATTTTCCATTGTCAGCTCCATCAGTCTTACACCCAGGTTTCCACATTGTTCCCTGCATCAATTCCTTCCCAATCAATCTCTCTACATTTGAAATCACCCACTATCAGCAATATGTTTCTCTGCCCAGTCATCTTCCTGAGCCTATCTAGAGACACACTCATTAACTGTTCATACTCATCCGTATTCCATGCTTTGGTCCTTGGTGGCATGTACATCACTACTGTGTGTAACTTTTCTCCATGTTCTTCCATTATTTCCACTCCCAGTATTTCCACTTTTGTATTTCTAAATGTACCCTTTTTGTATTTACCTTTTTATCAGTCATAATCATCACTCCACCTCCAAAATTTCCTTCTGTGTCTTTCCTCCACACATTATAATCTTTCCAACCAATCACATTTGCATGTGTGTGTGTGTGTGTGTGTGTGTGTGTGTGTGTATGTGTATGTGTGTGTGTGTGTGTATGTATGTGTGTGTGTGTGTGTGTGTGTGTGTGTGTGTGTTTGTTTTAAATGTACGATAGTTATTGTTATTCCTATTTGTGTCTTGTGTAAAGTAAGTGAGACAGTTTCTTTTGTCCAGTATGTAAGGTGCAGTTGTTGACAAGATCTCCTTAGGTGTATTAATGTACAGTATATATGATGAGTAAGGCATGATGTGGTGCATGTGCATGTCCAAAGGATACATAGTACGGTAAGGCCCCATGTCTTGCTCTTCCATTTGTGTCATGACCTTTCAAACATTCTGATTTCAGGAGGAAGAGGAGGCGGAGTTTGCCCGGCTGCTCAGGGTAAAGACACAGCGGCTGGCCTTCACTAATCTGCTGCTGCCACCCTCCCTCCCTTTCCCTCCCCTCCTCTGCAAACCCATATATTTGCACACAACTCACTGGGTCACTGACTTCCTGTTTTACTCTAACCCCGAGTTTGTGTAGACTTAGCCACTGTTTCATTATGGGCAGTGTTTGCATTATGCTTGGCTGTATGTCATAGATCAGTTGTAGGTGACTTGGCTTGATTTTATGCATTAACCCCAGTTACAGTGTCTTTGATTTTCCTTGGAGAATTTATTTTAGTTGGAAAACATATATGCTTGATCACTGAAGATTCATTTAACATATTATCCTTATACTAATCCCCCTGCGTGCAAGTTTATAGCCATGTTTTCCCACTGTATGCCTCACACTATGGCCGTGATGAACCTTTTGGCCATAGAGACAAGACCATAATCAAGACTGTATTGCCTTCCCTCCCTGTGTATGCCATAAGGGTGTGGCAGCAGCTGCAGCAGATTAGGGATGTGTCACCAGTTTTGTGCATATTGGATAATTAATATTTTCCATTAACTGTTTGTATTTTGTTTGTATAACACAAAATTGACTGTTACTGTGCTGTTCTTGATTGTGTGGGTAGATGTGTAGTGTGTTTGGCAGGTGACCAGGACAGTTGGGTATGTTGTCCACACAAATAGGTGTGAATTCTGTCAGGATGTTGATTTACATACAAACATGATTAGATTGTTTCTCCAAACAGTATTTAGACATAGTCCTGCTGGTACCCACTGCTGCCTGCACTACCACACACACACTGCTCAAATGATTTATTTTGTATTTTATTTTCTTGTAGTATCTTCACTCATATTTGACTGTGACATTAATTTGGTTGTTTTGTAAAGGTTATAATAACACATCTATGGTGATATGAACAGCTTTTAATCTTTTGAAGTGAGAATTTTAAAGAAGTACAAAATCTTGATTGATTCAGGATTAGACTTTTACCAGTTCTTGAAACAGTAGTAGTTAACTGAACATCTGATGTGTTGAAGTAATCCCTGATAACCAAAGCACCTCTTTACCACTCATAGTAGCTGGTCATCACTGAACATGAGGACAAGGCTGCACAAGTACCACTGACTGGCAGACCAAACATAATGGTTAATGAGGGACTATTTCACTACATTCCAAGTTGAGGAGAAAGATCCTGAAATGCCACTTCTTTTGAAAAGTAACAAAATACATGCTGCCCAGAGCAATGCTACAGCAGAGTTCCTCTTTGACTCAGTATTGCTTGCTGCACCTGCCCGTTGCATAACAGCTGTCTGTTCTAGTTGTGGTATCTGCAGTGTGCAGATGCTTACTCTACTCTCTCTTAGTGATTTTCTGTTTGTGTGCCCCTGGATTTACCCTTCCCATCTTTGCTGATGCATTTTCCTGGGTCACCCTTGGGCAAGGTGTCACACCTGATAACCTATCAAAAGGTAATAGCCTGTTGGCGACCATTCCCCCATTGCAAAAAATTTTGTGTGGAAGTTGGGTTATTGTTGTCAGTAAACTAAGGCTAATGTTGGTCTATGGATTTCAGTGTAAAGAACAAAGAGAATTTTTATAGCTAGTAATGTTAAACGAATCATTAAGCACTAACCAGGATCTGATTTGAGATAAACTTGGAAGCAGATAATTCTGATTTGGTCAAACTTCTAAATCAGACTTTGTCCACTTCCGGGCGTAAGGGCCCAAGGCATGGCCACCCCAATAGCATCGACATTTAAAAAATAAATAAAACAATATACAAAATATTGCTAACTTGTGGACTGAAACCATGGAATGTCTCCCACCATACTTTGCAGCCAGTGTACACTACCAGTTGTGCTATCAGTTGGGCTTTTACATTCCAGTATTCATTTCCCAAGTCCACAAAAATGTGCAACAGAGAGGATCATCAGGCTATCATGAGCTGAATATGGACTCTGCAGTAACACTGTCTACCAGACTCAGTCTCTAGATTTGACAGAACTTTAGAGGTGGCATCTGTTTTACTTTTCAAGCACAGTAGAGATGCAGCCTCTCAACTCAACTCTGGTGGTATCAAGATAATGCACTTATTAACTACTATGCTTGGTGTGCCAGCTCTTCACTTTCTTTAAGTATTTCCCTGAATACCTAACAGAGTTAATATGGGTTTGTCTACACTGGTCAGTTATATTGTAGAAGAAAATCTTTTAAACTAACAAAATATGTTAGGTGTATTAACTGTACATAATATTTTACAAGGGTCTCAGAGCCAAAGTCATGTGATGGTTTTGAAGACCATCTTGAGAATAAGTACATTACACTTCTGATACCTCACACAAGGTGCATTGCTACATTCACTATAGAATAATGTACCATATTTATTTTGCATATTTAAAATTTACAAAGAAGGATACACTATTGAAATTAAACTGATATGCAATGGCAAGTCAAAAAGTATCTGCAGTGTTGAATTTTTCTTCTGCATCATCATATTGTGCATAGCATTATAGAGGGTGAGTGAGGAAGTGAGAAGTGAATATGAATTAACTGAAGCAGGTAACATTGAGCATGTAGAAAACAATTAAAATACAGAATTGGCATAAGTTTCATTATTCATATAATAACTCTGTTGTAATACAACTTATCTATCAGTACAAATACAGAATTAACATATCACTTTTCATATAATAACCTGTGTTGTAATACAACTGATCTATCAATACGTGCATGAATTTAAGGAGGATCACTGGGATGAAACCCATCAAAATTTTCCCATAGCAGCAGTGGCATAGCCAAGTCGCTACAGTTGGGGGAGCCAAGGTTGATCCAGGCCCTGTTCTGAGAGAGCCCATTGCTGTACATTGTTTACATACTGTATTGAATACTGTAATCCAGAGCTTCAGATTGGGGAGCTAAGGGTCTTACTGCCCCCTTTCCATTCCCAGACCCCCCTTCTCCTTCCATAGCTATGCTATTGCATAGGAGTAGGGGACATAAACTACAGTAGCTATACTTGATATGTTTGTTTCACAGTGTCCATTTAGACTGACTGTAACTAATGAGGCCTGCAAAAGTGAGGACAGACTATCTATCTATCTATCGACAGACGCCTCAATCCCGAACGGGGTGGCCACAAACAAATCGCCTCCATGTCACTCTGTCCCTTGCCATTTCACTACCACGCTCCCAACTCACACCCCCCTCTCTCATATACCTCTCCACTCCATCTCTCCATCTCATCCTCGGCCTCCCCCTCCCTCTCGCCCCCTCCACCTCACTCACATACACTCTCCTCGTCAGTCTTTCACTCTCCATCCTCTCCACATGCCCAAACCACCTTAACGTGTTTCTCCTAACGCTTCCCATCACGTCCTCAACCACACCACAACCCTCCTTCACTTCCTCATTTGTTAGTCTGTCTCTCCATGTGACTGCACATGCTCCTCTCAAATAACTCATTTCCACTGCTCTCACTCTTGACTTCTGTCCTTCCAACAGGGTCCAAGCTTCACTTCCATATGTCAGAGTTGGTATCACAATACTGTCATGTAACAACTTTTTCACTTCCATGCTCACCTCCCTGTTTCTTATCACTGCTTTCAACGAACCAGCAACCTTCCTTCCCTGCTGTACCCTTTCGAGCACTTCACCCTCCAGACTTCCATCCTTACTCATCACACTGCCCAAGTACTTAAATTCACTCACATTCTCCATATCCTTCCCATCCAATCTCACTGTACACTCACTGGCTTCACTTCTCTCGAAGACCATCACTTTACTCTTCCCCACATTCACCTTTAGATTCCGTTTCTTACACACTCTCCCAAACTCATCTACCAAGCCTTGCAGCTTCCCTTCGTCTTCACTCAAGAACACAGTATCATCTGCAAACAACAGTACAGGGAGTTTCCAAACACTGCCCTCTCTCACTAGGGCTGCTCCAACATCCACTGCCCGACAGACAAGCATAAAATATTACAGCATAAAGAAGGTATCTATTGCAAGACAGCTCAATCCTGTAAGGGGTGGCCGCACATAGTTCACCTCCATGTCGCCCTGTCCCCCGCCATTTCAGTGTCCTGCTCCAAGCTCACACTGACCTTTCTCATATACCTCTCCATCCCTCCATCTCATCCTTGGCCTCCCCCTCCCTCTCCTCCCCTCCACCTCACTCACATACACTCTCCTTGTTAGTCTCTCACTTTCCATCCACTTCACATGGCCAAACCACCTCAATTTATTTCTCCTGATGCTTTCTATCACATCCACATCCACACCACAATCCTCCTTCTCTTCCTCATTTGTCAGTTTGTCTCTACATGCACCTCCAATTGCTCCTCATTTCCACTGCTCTCATTCTTGACTTGTGTCCTTCCAACAAGGTCCAAACCTCACTTCCATATATTAGAATTGGTATCACAGTACTATCATGCAATGACTTTTTTACTTCCATCCTTACAGCCCTGTCACTCTTGTCTCAAATGTCAGGACCAACTTGCCTAGCCCCGGGCTCCTATGCTTCCTATGGGGCAACAATGGATTGGATGATGTATGTATGCCTTCAAAGAATCAGCACCCTTTCTTCTTTGTTGTACTCTCTCAAGCACTTCACCCTTCAGACTTCCATTTTTATTTGTCACACTACCCGAGTATGGTAAATGCAGTCACGTTGTTCATTTCCTCATCATACAACCTCACTGTACATGTAGTGACTTCATTTCTCTCGAAGACCGTAACTTACTCTTCCCTACATTCACCTTTAGATTCTGCTTCTTACATATTCTCCCAAACTCATTCACCATGCCTTGCAGTTCCCCTTCATCTTCACTTAACAATACTGCATCATCTGCAAAGAACAGTACAGGAAGTTTCCAAACACTGCCCTCTCTCATTAGGGTGACTCCAACATCCACTGCCTTACCTTGTATCTTTGTTTTAACCACATCCATATACAGATTGAACAACCTTGGAGACATTACATATCCCTGTCACAAGCCAACATTCAGATAGAAATATTTGCTCACTTCACAATTCACACACATTATATTTGCTCACTTCACAATTCACACACATTATAGTCTTAGCACCCTCATACGTACTCTTCACGGCATTCAACAACTTTCCCAATACTCCATATATTCATCATATTTTTTTACATTTCTTGTCTATCCACCCTCTCATATGCTTTCTTCAGATCCATGAAAGCTACATACAGTTTCTTTCCCTTCTCTAGAAACTTTCCACTGAAGACCTAAGAATGAATATCTGATCCACATGACCTCTTCTCTTCCTAAAACCTCCCTCTTCTTCTCCAAATAATTCCTCTGTTATTTCCCTAACTCTGTCAGTAAGTATCCTACCATATACTTTTCATGTTATACTAAGAAGAAAATTTTCTATGTGATTACCATGCACTTCTTTTTCCTCCATTCCATTGTACAGGGGAATACAGTAATTATACCTGACTTCCAATCATCCGGGACTCTACCTTCCTCCCAGGCCAATATGCACATCTACCATATCCGTTCTACTACTATCTCTCCCCCATACTTCAGCACTTCAACACATACACCATCAGTTGCTGGGGCTTTCCCCATTTTGACTTTATTCAGTGCTTCCACTACTTCCATCCTACTGATCTCTTCCTCTCTTCTCACCTCCCTCCTTCTCCCAGCCAATCCCCCAGCCACTTGCATTACTTTCATTCTTTATGTTTAACAGTTCGTTAAAGAGTTCTCTCCATCGGTTCACTTTTTCTCTCTTCTCCACTAGCAATCAACCATTTTTATCTTTCACTCCCCTACTAACTTCATTACCACCCTGTCTAACTCTCATTGCCTCTTTCCAGAACATGCCCTCCACTTTACCCTCAAATTCCTTCCAGATTCCATATCCACTCTTTTCTTACTCTCTCTTACTAATCTTTTTGACCCTCTCTTCCTCTCCACATATAACTCTTCCTTCCATCTCCCAGCTTACTCCATTCCCCTGCTTCCCATCCACTCACTACTATATATGCTTTCTTCTTTTGTACAACGGCATGTCTCACCTCTTCGTTCCACCATGGTGTTCCTTGCACCCTTTTTTGTCTTCACCCCACATACAACCTCACATGCTGCACAGATTTCTTCTGTGAATATTTGCACACACCTTCCACCTCTTCCATCTGCTCCAAATCATATTTACCCAATCACTCCTCCACTGCTCTCTTATGTTCTGCCTTTTTTCCATCCTCTTGCAACCTTTCTACCTTCCTTGTATGGACTACTTTCTCCTGTCCTTCCCTCCTATAACTCCTCCTCCATTGCATTTAAATCTTGACTTTCACCACCACCAAGTGATGGTCAGAAAATCCACTCTCCCAGCCTCTGTATGCTCTTGCATCCACTGCATACCTTCTCTTTCTGTTATCCACACACACAGAATCAATCATTGCCTTCCGTTCATTCAGTTCACCACCCACCCTTCTCATCACTCGCCACGTATACCTGTGGATCATTTTGAGCCTGAAGAAGGTATTGGCTATCACCAACCCCCTCCCCGTACAAATGTCCAATGGAGCACTGACATTCACATCCACTTCTGCAGGCACACCCCACTCACCAACTACTCCATC
This sequence comes from Birgus latro, assembly GCA_018397915.1. Lineage (NCBI taxonomy): Eukaryota > Metazoa > Arthropoda > Malacostraca > Decapoda > Coenobitidae > Birgus > Birgus latro. The sequence goes on along the minus strand of JAGKTI010000582.1, from coordinate 46,077 downwards.
CACCTTCACATTCCCTACTTTTCCATTCATATCTTCAATCAAAAATGCTCTCTCATTCCTTTCAGACTTTTCCATGCATGCTTCCACATTTGCCCAGAACTTTTCTTTCACTCTGCTTCCACGATCTCGTGTCGGTGTGTGTGCGCGCGCACACACACACACACACACACACACACACACACACACACACACACACCCACACACACACACAAACACACACACACACACACACACACACACACACACACACACACAAAGAAAAGCATTGTTAAATTCTGTTAGAGTTGGCAAGTTTGTATGAAAAAAACATTTTCAGGCATACTGCCAGAGCATCTTAGACCGGAGGAAATCTTAAAGAACAGTGTTATTCATTTCCTACTTGTTTACATTGAAATTATGCATTATGACGTATTGTTGCTTGTGTCCTTTCACATATGAATGCTTCTGTTACAGTAGGTGAGAAGTATTATCTAATAATGTACAGTTTCTCCTTGACTCTCCAGTAGGAAAGATGGATAGTCAGACAGTTTAACTCACTGCTATTCATATGCAGTCCTGCATAAGTTTTTTAATCCTTTCATGTTCATCCATGTAAATATTTTGTGAGGGAAATTCACACAGATGTTGACACTGTGTGGTAAATATTTTCATTCTTGCCCTGTTTTACTCTCCCAGAAAATGTTTTTATTGGCATGCACCATACGTCACTGATTTCCTAAATGTTTGTTTTGATATGAATACAAATTAAACAGACAAAACTATCATTACCTTTCTGCACTGCAGATATAGAAACACATTTTTTAAGTTTCAACCTTACTTACAGTCAGTTCTATGCAGGGACTTTTTTTGGAAGGTGGATTCCATGAATTTTTCATTGGCAATTTCAGAATTTTTCTTATACAGGAAGCTTCCCACCAACAAAAGCAAACAAACAAACAAACAAACAAATCTGGCAAAACATAACAACTGAGGTAGCATTCTCTGATCTTTGACTTCGGGAAGAAGTAGAGAGTTGGCAGTTGTTGATATTTTATGCAACTTGTATTACACCATGATGCATCAAGTATAGCATCAGTTACAGTACTTGATAACTTCTCTCTCAAGAACATTTTATTAAAATTTGAAATGGCACATGCTGCAACACTGTGTTGAATTCTGTGAAAGGAATTGTATATTTCTGAGTTGGGTGTTGAAAAGCAGTTTTTTTTTTTTTTTTTTTAATGTGAAAGGAAAATAAAACATTGCAGATTATTTGTTGACATGTATCCTTGTACTGTGTAATTAAGTATATGCAGATTAAAGTGAAATATAGAACAGTATATGAACAGTAGATTTAGAATTGTATGCAAGCACTTAAGTCAGAGAAATTTAGGGGAAAATAGGATTAAATAATTAGAAAAGTAAAAGTACTTTTGCGAAAATTTTAAAGTTACTGTATAGCTGTATAATACATTCTATTGTAAGATAATGATTGTGCTATACAGTAGTTCATTATTAATCACATTGCATCACAGCTGTGTTATTGATGGAGTTATGTTATTGCATATTGTCATTGCCCTTATTTAATGCTATGAATGATGGATATGTCAAAGCTGATCTGCTTGTCTGGTTTTGATGATAATACAGGCTTCATAGTTGAAGCTTCTCTGAATCAGCATGGGAACTGTGTATTGATGAAAATGTTTGAGGTTATTCCTCAGCAGGAAGTTACAGGGAGTGGAATTTCAAGTATAGTACAGCATAATAGCCATGCTAAGAGCCTTTTAGAAATATTGTTTGCTTCATGTGAATGTGGAAGAATATACACAGAAGTTAGAATGCCCCCCCCCCTTTTTTTTTTTTTTTTTTTTGAGATTCTAATGCATTTTCAAGAATGGTTGTAATGTAGAAGCAGTCTTATTGATTCAAGACAGTACAGTAAACATAGCAGTCTTATTGATTCTAGACAGTACAGTAAACATATTCCTGTATATAATTCTGGTGTTACATGGGTTCTGAAGTACAGGTAATGACAGATACTGGTACCCTGTTGAATTGTGTGGTTTCAGTTATCTTTGAAAATTTCATGTCAGTCTCCTAGAACTTACGCTTAGCCTAATCAGAATCATCTAATGGTGTTCTCCAGAGGAGAATACTGGAGTGTTCCTGATGATGAGAGGGTTAATGGTAACACTGTTAACACTGTCAGGGCCCAAAGACTATCTCTCAGCTAAATGAAATAATTTGCAATTAGCTGGATTTGAATACTAGAGTTGTCTCAACCATGAGAAGATTAATGATAATGATGTAAAGGCTTTTAGACTTGTGAGACATTCCCTCAGCCTCTCAGCAGAATAAAATAATCTGATGTTGGCTGGAATAGATCACTAAAATTGGTCTCACCAGGAGAAGATTAAGCAAAAGTTGTGTAAATGTGTGTATTTGTATATATTAACAGTAGGCACATGTGACAGCAGCCATTGTTGCCTTGTGTTGCTGCTGTCATAATGTGGTGTTATCCTTGCCACTACACATCGTCATGTCTTTTAACCTAACACAAACCCCTTGAACCCTTTCAGTCTGGTGACATGTTTTGTGTCTTATTTTTGCTACTGCCAGATTGTTAATTAATTAATTTATTTTTTATTATTATTTTTATTATTATTATTTATTTTTTTGAAGAAATGCCCTTTTAAGAGATACTGAAGGCTATGCCTAGCTCTTTGAGTTTGAAAAATCTTTCCTAAGCTGAATAAAAGCATCTGTAAGCAATAAGGATAAATTGGATAATTTCATTGTTGGCCTGAAAGGCTTAACTGATCACATATATCTCGTTTTGTCCTTGCTGTCCCCAGACCATGTAATTCATCTTCAGAGATTATTATTATTTTTTTTTTTGTGGAGAAATTAAGTATAGCTTTCACTCAACCATTTATCACCAGAAACCTCCCCAGAGCTGAATAAAATCATCTGTACATAGCAAGAATATGTCATTAATATATGTCACAGGATTGAAGGGACTAGAATTGCTAAATCTAGAGGTGCTAGAATGTTGCTACATACACAGAACTCAAGAAATTGTTGAGGATATGCCAGAAAACCAATATTATTGGGAAAAAGTATTGACATATTGACATAAGCCTAAAAAATATAGCCATAGTTCATCAAAATTTACAGCTAGGAAGATATTCACTAGATCTGGTGTCAGAAGTAGTAAATTGCCAGTCTTGCCCCACACCTAGGGCCGTGACCCTCATGCTGCTGCTCTCCTGACAGATGGAGGATGAATATGATCTGGAGGTGGAAATTGAACGACAACTTGCTCAGGAAGAAGAAGAGATGGCGGAGATGCAGGAGAACATTGCCAACCAGAAGCTAGCTCAACAGGCAACTAAGGTAAGCCAGTAGTTAGTTGTTTTCACCTGATGGAACTGGGCCACTCCAACAATGCAGTTGCAGGAAATGTTTTTTGTTGTGGGGTAAGAATGAGTCCTCTTGGTTATTAGTTAAATTGTCTGTTAAAGAAATAGAACTAGATATACCCTCACAAGTAGAACTGATTGCATTAGAGATTAACACATCTGAATAGAAAGTAATTGTGACAGATTTATACATGCCACCCAAAACAAACACTTGGAAAAGATGCAAATATGAAGACCTGGTAGAAAGTACAATTCAGAGTTTCAAAATATTACTACACAGAATGGAAAAGAAATCTGAAAGAATTATATTAACTGGAGATTTCAGTACAAATATGAATTGGAATACTCTATTAAAAAGCCATGAAAGCTGTTGGGATCAAGAGCTCCTGGATCTTGTGCAGGAGTTTTTTCTAACACAGCATGTAAAGGAAAACGCTGGAAAAAAAGGACTTGATGATCCATCAGTACTAGATCTTTTATTTACTAGGCAAGAAAATGATATTGACAATATAATGTATCACCTGCCATTGGACAAAAGCAACCATTCAGTATTAAATTGCTACATCAGGACTGCATATGATAAAGTTAGCAGTAATGAAAGCTACAAAATGAGCCTAAATTACAAAAAGGGCAAGTATCATGACCTAAAGAAGTACTTCTTAGAAATAAATTGGGAAAAGGACCTTAGAGGACAAGTTGTAAATGTTATATATAGAAAATTTGTGAATTTTGTGAAGTTGGAGTTCAAAATTATATCCCTCAGCACAAAGAAACAGAAATAAGGATAAAGAAATGGTTTAACATAAAATGTAAAAAGTCAGAGGAGAAAAGAGACTTGCTGTGGAATAAATGCAGAAGACACAATAGTGAGAGGGCATATAACAGCTATCAGCAGGCAAGAAATGATTACACAAGGATGAGGAGAGAAGCTCAAAGACAGTTTGAGGAAGACGTTATAAATAAAAGTAGTGATCAGCTGAAGCATTTCTGCTGCTACATTCAAAGCAGAACCAAAGTTAAAGATAAAATACAGTCCATCATGAATGAAGGGATAATCAGTTTCCAAGAAGATATTTGTGAAGTACTTAAAAATCCAATCAAAAGAAAGTAATTTTGAGAGAGATGATAAGGAAAATGCATACTTACACATATTATCAGATATACGAATATCAGAACAAGAGGTGCAGGAAGAGTTGAGTAGACAAAAAAAAAGCAAATGGTTCTGGTGAAATATCAGGTTGGGTGCTACACGGATGTGCAGAAGAGGTAAGCAGACCAATATATTTAATATTCAAGGAATCCTTAAGTCAAGGTAAACTACCTGATGTTTGGAAGAAAGCAAACATTATTCCCCTGTTCAAGAAAAGAAATAGAATCCGCTCAATGACAGACCAGTATCTCTGACCAGTGTTGTAAGTAAGATACTAGAAAAGCTGATTTGAAAAATTTGGGTAAACCATCTGGAAATATACAATATGATAACAGAAAGACAAGTTTTAGAAGGGGAAAATCTTGTGTTACTAATGTATTGAAGGATGGGTAGATAGTATCTATTTCGATCTCAAGAAAGCATTCGACAAAGTAGCGCACCACAGACTGTTATGGATACTGCACCATCAAGGAGGAATCTAAGGTAATCTGCACTGTTGGATGCAAGATTTCTCAGAAAAAGGGAAATGAGAACAGTAGGGGAAATTACTCATCATGGAGAGACGTGACCAGTGGATCTCCACAAGGCTAAATTGTGTTTTTAGTGTACAGTATATAAATAACATTGACAGCAACACTGGAAATGGAAGCTATCTAAATATGTTTGCTGATGATCCAAAAATACAAAGGAGAATTACAAACAGACTCTCGCAGAGAGCTACAAGAAGAATTAAGTAAGATTCATGGTTGGAGCAATAGATGGCAAATGGAATTCAGTGTGGACAAATTCCACGTAATTACTGTAAGTTTGGTAAAAGTGGATAAAGACCAGATGGGGACTATAAGCTGGGAAATTCAGTCCTACACATATCAGAAAGGGAGAAGGACCTTGGAGTTATTATCAATAACAAACTATCTCTGGCTGACCACATCAATGAAAAGGTATGGAATGTATTCACTGCTTGCTAATATGAGAATAGCATTCACATACATAACTGAAGACATGCTGAGAAAGATGATAACGTCATTCATCAGGCCAACCCTGGAGTATGCATCAGTAGTTTGGAATCCACATCTCAAAAAACACATGGATAAGACTGAAATAATATACAGGGCAGCTACAAGATGGGTGCCAAGCTTAAGGAATCTAAGCTGTCAAAAAGACTAGAAAAACTGAACCTACCAACACTACAGGAGAGAAGGGAACGAGGAGACATGATTATGCTACATAAATGCTTCACAGGAAAAGAAAAAATAGACATAAATGAGTAGCTAACCTATAGGGAAGTGAGGTGTGGACCTTGCTAGAGGGGAACAAGTCAAGAGTGAGAGCAGTGGAAATGAGTTACCTGAAAGGAGCATGTGGAGTGACATGGAGGGTCAGGTTGACGGATGAAGAAGTGAAAGAACATTGTGGGGTGGATGTGGGTGTGATTGAGAGAATTAGGAGAAATACAGTGAGGTGGTTTGGACATGTGGAGAGAATGGAGAATGAAAGACTGACTAAGAGGGTGTATGTAGGTGAAGTGGAGGGAGGGGGAGACTGAGGATGTGGTGAAGGGATGGAGTTGAGAGGTATACGAGGGAGGGAGGAGTGAGTTGGGGGGAGGGCAGTCAAATGGATGGTGACAGAGCAACTTGGAGGTGTTTTGTCTGCTGCCACCCTTTGCGGGAGTAGGGCGTCGGGCTATAGATAGATAGAGACTGTAATGTAACGACCTACTGGGTCAAAGAAGAAACAACATTTAGAGGTGATGACACACCAACAAGACCAGGTCAACTGCTAACCAAAGAACCTGATGGAATTGAATCTCTGAAATATTGGTGTCTTATAGGAAAAAGTGATCATGTAGTGATTGAGTTCCAAATGATAGAAGGGAACATGGTGCTAAGAGATGAGTTATACAGGCATGGAAGATACAACTTTGGGAAAGCAAAGTTTACAGGATTGAGGAAATTTTTCGAAGAAGCTGATTGGAGAAAATTCAGAGCATCAAGAGAGATGCAGAAGAAGTGGAATGTCTTTCTAGGCCTTTACAAATTAGGTGTGGAAAAATATGTGCCAAGAGTAAATGGGAGGGAGAACTGGAAAAAGGACTGGTTCAACAGAAGGTGTATAATAACAAAAAAAAAAAGATGCAGCATGGAACAAATGGAGAAAGAGAGATAACAATAGAACAAAGGAAGAATACAAAGGAACTAGAAATGAATATACAGTAGGCGCGGAAAGTGTTGACGCCATCTTAAAAAAAGAAAACATTCTTGTGGTTAGCAAGGAGAAACAAATAAATTAACACTCACCATTGAATTTAGTATTTACTGGCATTCCCCTTCACCTTTATTATCTTCTTAAGGTGTCTGGGGAGACTGATGGCGTAGTTTTGCAGAACAGACGGACTAAAACTGCTCCATAGCTGCAGCCTCAAGTTTAGGCAAAGATGATGCGTCCATACTACGCAGCTGCCGCTTCATGTGCGCCCATAAATTCTCAATGGGATTGATATCTGGGCTGTTTCCGGGCCAGTCTCGAATAAAGGGAACCTCACAGTCTGTTAGCCACTGTTTCACTGACTTTGCAACATGTGCAGGGGTAGAATCTTGCATAAATACTCTTGCCTTGGTTTTATCAAAAGAGTCGCTTAAAACATCACGTAAGAGCTCCAAATAATTGTTCTGGTTCACTTTTTCATTTGCAGGTAGAATTACCAACCTACCAACACCATAATATGTAAAGCAGCCCCAAGCCATGAGTGAGGCTGGGTATTTAACAAACTTGGAAGTGTACTTAGGATCCAGGGGGTCACTGCCTGGTTTGTGGTACACTCGTGATGAAGGGGTACCAGTGACAGTAAATGTTGACTCATCACTCCAAAGCACAGTTTTCCATTGCTCCTCACTCCAGGCAAGATATTTCTTACAAAAATTTACTCTCTTTTTCTTCTGAAGTGCAGTTAGCAGTGGTTTTTTATGAGCACAAAAACTCCTGTAGCCCAGATCATCATGCAACAGCTGCTGCACACTTCTGACAGACACATCTGCCAGCAACTGTGGGTTCTTTTCTGTTAAATCCTGTGCTGTTAGCCTTGGATCCTTGCTAACTTGCCTTGAGATCAGCTGACGGGTCCTGAAGGTTGTCTTACGAGGTCTCCCAGGCTTGGGAAGTGGAGTGGGAGGAATGGCCTCCCCACTGTCCTTGAACCGCTTCACCAGTCTCTGCACTGTCGTCAGTCTAACACCATCTGATTTGCAATAAATGGGAGTTTGTGGCCAGCTTTGTATAAAGTAATCACCTCCACACGTTTGTCCTTGCTTGTGGTTACTTAGGCATGATGAGAATGTGGTAGGTAACCAAATGACACCCTCGTGGTGCATCACACACAGAGACAATCCTCCTCCTGTGGCTGCCCAAACATTACTGAGCCTGCTCCTGTGGTGCCAAACCTATCAAGCAGGGTTGCCAGCTCCCATTGAAAAAGCGTCAGCTCATTTCGCATCACAGGGGAGGGTAGTATTGACCCTACTTCACTTAACGCGAAAAAGAACGAAGTCGGCAAAAAAACGTCAGTACTTTCCGCGCCTACTGTACAAGAATCTGTAGAGAGGAATTAAGAAACTTTGAAAGAGGTATAATTGGCAAGTGTATGGAGGAATCTAAATTGTTTTATAGGTTTGTCAATGGCAAATTGAAACACAGGGAAGGAATCGATAAGCTGAAAGTAGAAGGAAAGGTCTATAAAGATGCAGTAATGCAAGCTGAATTAATGAACAAAAGTTTCCAACTGGTTTTCACTAAGGAAAGTTATTTTGTGGAGTGGACAGGATTGATAGAAATGTAGTGTTAAAAGATATAAAGTTGGAAGTGCAGGAAGTTTATAAATTGCTGGAAGTTCAAGATGTAAGTAAAGCCCCAGGGCCTGATGGGATCTCTAATTGGATACTAAAGGAATGCAGAGAACACTTGGCAATAAAATTCATGGTTGATTGTGTGCTTTCTGGAAAAAGGAAAAGTGCCTTGGGAATGGAAGATGGCCAGTATGGTACCAATTTACAAAGGAGAGAATAAGGGAATTATTGACAAGTGTCACTGACCAGCATGGTTGCAAAATTGTGCGAGTGAATTTTGAAAGGTAGGTGGATAAATTATGTGGAGGTGATGAACATTTTAGTGCTACAGCAGTGAGATAGTTGGGTGTATTGTGTGTACTTAGATCTGGAGAAAGCCATTGACAAAGTATCCCACAAGTGACTAATGTGGAAATTAGAGCACATAGGATGATTGAAGGGGAGCCTCTTAGAGTGGATGAGAGACCTATGAGAGACTGACAGACAAGGACAGTAATAAAGGACAAGATGTCAAGGTGGAGGGAAGTAACAAGTGGAGTCCCGCAGGGCTAGGTGCTGGTGCCCGTAATGTTCCTGATTTACGTAAATGATATGTTGGGTGGAATGAACAGTTATCCAAGTCTGTTTGCTTCTCTTATGCAAAAAGGAGAACAGAAGTTATAGAGGATTGTGAAATGCACAGGAAGATCTGGACAGCATTTACGAGTGGAGCTGGATATGGGAAATGGAATTCACTGCAAAAAAATGCAAAATCTTTGAAGTAGGTAAAAGTACAAAGAGACCATCACTGAATTATTTGATGGGAAAGGAACCAATCACAAAAGCGAGAGAAGAGAAGAACTTGGGAGTGTTGGTCCAGGATAATTTGCCACCCGAAGAACTCATTAACAAGAGTGTCAGAGAGATGTGTAAGCTCTTTACAAACATAAGAATGGGATTTCAATACATGGATAAGATGATGATGAAAAAATTGATAGTGGCTATGATCTGCCCCAGGTTGGAATATGTGGCAGTGGTTTGAGTCTCCACGTAAAGAGAAAGATATAAACATGATCGTGTGAATACAAAGAGCAGCAATCAAGATGGTCCCTAGCCTGGCAGATCTATCATAAAAGGAAAGAGTAGAAAAGCTGGGTCTGCCTTCCTTAGAAGAAAGAAGAGAGAGGGGTGACATGATTACAGTGTTCATGTCCATGATGGGAGTAGACAAAACTGACAGAGAAGATCTGTTTGTATGGAATGGGGGAGCAACAAGAGGACATGGTAAGAAATTGAAAAAGACATGTTACCCAAAAGACATTAGGAACACACACACACACACACACACACACACACACACACACACACGCAGGCCTTATCTCTAGAATGGTGCATAGTATTGATTCCATGGGGTGTCAGTTCTAGCTGAAAATTATTGGTAACTAGCCTCATAGGATTACATCACTCTCCATGAAATTTTCAAACATCAGGGAGAATTTTAAGTACAGTATTTTACACAGTCCTTTGAAGATGTAGCACCCTCCTCTTTTACTCAGCTTTGATGATATTAGATGTCATACCATTGCATTGTACGTAGAAAGAATATAAATGTATAATCAGGGTAAATAGTTGTCAGGGAAAAGCACAGTTGGGGTCAGAAGGTATATCAGGTGGAGGTACTGTACATTTGGGGTCAAAAAATGTGTTGCAATAGTGAATGGTAAGTGAGGTATGTAACTTCTGTTTCCACAGACTCTAACATAACTTTTGGCTTCAACCATACCTTCACTACCACAGACTCTCTGATGCAACTTTTGACCTCAGCTGCACAGTATCCCCTTCCTACAGATGTGCTGAAATTATCTGTAGGAGCAAGTGGTTTAATGTTCGTATCTGATTTTATTATTCATTTTCCAGGATGTGAATGAAACTGTAAAGGCCAAATTTAATAGCAGCAAATACTTCCATAAACCTCTGAATAAGATGTCATCGTTGCCCTCCAACTTTACTTTTCGAGGCCAGAGGGAGATGATGGAACAGCTGCCTAAGGACAAAGGTAGGTCAGTGTGCTGTGCTGCTGCCCCACATTACAGTACAAGACATTGCACCATTTAACATTTTCACCATGATTAGCTGGTGGTAGGTGGTGATGACCATCATTTGCCCAATGTAGTGCTGCCTACTTCTTCCTTCACCTTTATCATTTTTTTCTGTGTCTACCCTGCTATCTTCTTGTTTCTCCCATCCATCCTGTCACTTTTTAATACTCTTCTTTTTACTTTAGGTAGCATTATATTGAATGACAAGCCTAATAGTTTTCCTGTAACTCAGGAAACCTTTTAAAATTCTGGGTAGTAACCATACAACTGAATACAGGTACTTCTCTAGTTATGTAAATTCAGGTTGCATAAATTGGGAGATACGTAAAAATGAATTTCAGAGGTAAAAATACAAAAGTACATATTCTATCAATAAAATGCCCTCCACGTCCTACTTTGTTAGTCAGGCACCAGGTGGCATTTGTGCACTTCCTCCCTTTCAGTTTGTTTTGCAAGTACACATACAATTATTGTTATAGCAGGAGGTACACATTTGTGTTTTTCGTTATTTTGACCCTCAGAATGTGTTAAAAACAGAAAAGGAGTGGTGGTGGTGAGAGCAGTAGCAAAAAACAACACACTATAATGATGGAAACAAAAGCAGACATCATTAAGAGAGTGGAGAGAGGGGAGAGAATGAGTGATGTGGCATGTGTGCCTTGTCTGATGGACTTACATAAAAATTTGACATATGTAAGAGCTGCAGGAACCAGTTAATTAGATAAGTTGAGTAGTACTTGTAATGAGGTGATGTGGAACCAGCTATGGTGCCCCTGTTAACTGGGTGGAGAGATACAAATGTTGCATCCATCTGAGAACCAAACCTCCACACTATTCCCTGCACAGTACTCATTATTGCGATGCACTGTCTGCTGCAAGGAAACATCAGTTCATTGCATGGGATGACCTTGCAGGGGTGGTTGCTTGCATTTGGTTGATGGTTCTGCTTAACCAGACATACTGGGTTTACTTAACAATGATAACAATGACCATAATTTGCAATGATGTCTGTTGTGCACATACTGCATAGTCAGATTAATCAACGTCTGTAAAGCCAAAATATATTTGTGAGTGATTACTTATATAAGAACAAACACAGTGCAGTTTCCCAAATCCAATATGGTTGGAATCAAGCAAGTTTCGGAATAATGGATTTTTTTTTTTTTTTTTTTTTTGAAAACTAGAACTGTATTATTAACATCAGTTATAAGTATAGACACCCACCTAAATGACATTCCCTTTATCATTCAGCATATCCATGCTCAAGTTTAGTGTCCCATAATGATGATTCAGATGTGAAAATTCAGCAGCAGAAAAATGATTTTTTTTCCCCATGGGAACAGAATTTCAGATTTTAGCCATTTGGTTGAAGTGAGTCCAACTTCAGCTAGCTTGTGTTACTTTAGACTACTATGGCACATTTTCCAGGTAACAGTGAGCCTGAAAGCTTAACCGATATACTATATATATATATATACATACAATATACTGTATATATATACAGTAAACCCTTCACAAGTCGAACTATATGGGGCTCAACCTTAGTTCGAATTACCGAATTTTCCGTCTTACCGAATTTTCATCCTTCAAAATTGCCAAGACAATACCTATTGCTTGTCCTTTCAACACTAAATTAAAGGATCATTTAGCCTATAAATAAATAAGTTATGACAAAAAACAAGTTAGTGGATTTAATATACCTTTAACCCCTTCAGTGCTGGTTGTATTTTCATTTTGTTCTTGCTGCCACCAGACGATTTTAGTCAGTGTAGGTTGGATCTGTGGAAGTGCACGGGGTTGGTACAGCCTTCGTTAGCCCCTTCAGTACGTGAGTCCAGTCCTGAGTGCCATAAAATCGGCTGGAGGAAGCGTAAATAAAGTAGAAATAGACGTCACAGTACTGAAGTGGTTAATTGGTAGAAAATCATTCACAGAAGCAGTACAGACTGTCGGCAGCATGTGTTGGAGATGGATTTTCACCCCCCCCAAATTGCAAAAACAATACTTATTACTTGTCTTTTTAACACTAAAGTAAAGGAGCATATACAGTGTATAAATTAATAAAGAAAAAAAAAGAAAGAATTCAGTGCACATAATTTGCCTTTCGTTAGAGGCAGTAGATTTGTCGGCAGTTTGTTTTGTTTTGGAGACGGAGGTGGTGGAGGTGGTTGAGTTCACACTTTAACATAAATTCTAAACAGTACCCAGTATTTATTTCACTCTACTTTAAGAACTAAACTTAAATGTAATCACTGTAACAGACTGCAATGTAACACTTTCAGTAATAATAGTACTGAACTTTAATCATGATCACT
>JAGKTI010000582.1:0-28348 GCA_018397915.1 Birgus latro | reverse complement strand
CATAGAACACTAGGATATGTTAAAAGTATATAATACAGTATAACTATCAATACACTGCAGCAAGAATTTAATGCATTATGACATTGACAAAAAAAACAAAGACGTTAGCAACAGCCATCCCAGGCCTCATGCGTTGGGTGAACTGCTTTGTAAAAACACACACACACACACACACGCAGGATGTCGTCAGAGGCGGTGCTCCGTACAGATCGTGGGAAAATAACGAAAAATCGGCGGTGAAAAGCAGTCCTGCCCATTGAACTGAATGCACAAGTGGTGGTCCCATCTCATTTGAGTGAAAATAAGCCAGAGATGTCAGTCAGATAAAACAGAATGACAGTTTTAAACTTTGTACGATTGTGCCATGGCAGAGAGAAGCCGTTCATTGTTTACATCCAGTGATAGTGAGTTCATGGGGTTCTCAAATTATGGCCAAAGCAATGAAAGTATCAAACTGAACCAAATGAGAGTAACAAACGTGGAGAAAATGGCTGAGAAGAATGCCGAGGAATTTAAACAGGTATGGGCAATAATTAGCAAATTACAAGAACGAACCTCGGAACAGGAGAGGGAGATAAAAGACCTGAGTAATAGGTTAGACAGCATCTGCTCATGCAGTGTTGAGCAGGAGAGAAAGGTGTCTGAATTAAAAGCAGGTAATGAAATGACCACAAGTGAAATAAAACAGCTTAAATGGGAAAATAAAAGGCTTGAGGAGGAATGGGACAAGATGAAATGTAATTTTGACGAGTATGAATCTAAAACTAAGATGCACGAGGAGTATATCGAGGAAATCCATGAACACCATAATGAGTGGAGAAAAATTCAACAGGAAGATAAAATAAGTCTTAAGGAGATATTAGAACAAGAGAAAAAGGAAAACCAGGAAAAGGTTGAGAAGGAAGTGGTGAAGGTATTAAAATGTAAAGAATCACTTGTCAGAGATGCAGCAGACAAGAAAAAATGTATGATTATCTCAGGTTTGAAAAAAAATAAATAATGTCAGTAAGATCAGAAAGAGAAAGGGAAGAACTGAGAAGGACGAAGGAAATAGTGTCAATAGTTATGGAAGGACGAAGCCCAGAAGGAGATCGAAGAAGTGTTTAGAATGGGAAAATATGTGGAGGGAGAGGTAAGGCCACTCAGAGTAAAATTTCAGTCTTAGGTCACAGTAAATGAAATAATCAACAAGACTTGGAAATTAGCAGATAAGGAAGGATTACAAAATATCTCGAAAAGGAGAGGTGCAGATGAGGAAGAGAGAGCTAAAAGAAAGGAACGTGTCAAGGAGGGAAGGAAAAAAAAGGCCAGAGAACAGAGGAAGAGACGACAGAGTTCTACTGGAGAGTTATGGATAAAAAATTGAGGAAGTGGTACCGAAGGAGAGATGGAGAGAGATGGACAGAATAAAAAACAATGCAAAAAGTTTGAAAGTGGCTTATGCAAATGTAGATGTTCCAATCTCAGCAAGTCTAGAAATAGACGATTTCTTGAGGGTATATGAGCCAGATATTTTGTGCCTTGTAGAGACCAAGCGAAGAGAGAATATTGAAATCCAAATGGGAAATGAGAAGTACAATCTATGGAGAAGAGATAGAAAAGAAAAAATGGGAGGAGGAGTAATGATAGCAGTGATAACAGCCTAAATGTGGATAGTGTGGAATTAGGAGAAGGTATGGCTGAAGTGATAAACATGGTGATAGAAAACAGAGGGAAAGGCAACATAGTCATATTGCAGTCACATATGGCCCCCCAAGACAAGGGCATAGAATGAGGAGAAATATCAGATGTTGTCAGACATGGTTAGATACCTACAGAAAGTGATTGAGAAAAGTAGCAACATGATCCTGGTGGGGGACTTTAATTGTAAAGAGGTAAACTGGGAGGAGTTGGACTCAGGAAGTAGTGCAGATTCGTGGGGCAGTATACTGTTAAATATGGCAGTGGACAATGTAATGACCTAGTGGGTCAAAGAAGAGACAAGATTTAGGGGGGATGACACACCAGCAAGACTAGATTTAATTCTGACCAAAGAACCTGATGCAACTGAATCTCTGAAATATCTGTGTTCTGTAGGAAAAAGTGACCATGTAGTGATAGAGTTCCAAATTAGAGAAGGAATTGGGGAGGCAAGAGATGAACTATGTGGGTATGGAAGATACAACTTTGGGAAAGCAGACTTTACAGGATTGAGAAAATTTTTTGAAGAAGCTGACTGGGGAGAATTCTGGGAAACAAGAGAGATACAGAAGAAGTGGGATATCTTTCTAGACTTCTATTATGTGGGTGTGGAAAAGTAAATGTGAAAAGTTAGTGGGAAAGAGAACTGGAGAAATGACTGGTTCAACAAAATGTGTATGATAGCAAAAAAAGAAAGGGATAAGGAATGGAACAAATGGAGCAAGAGAATTAATGATTGACCAAAGGTAAATATAAAAGAGCTGGGAATGAATATACAAGAATAAGTAGAGAGGAAGAAAGAAACTTTGAAAAAGGTATAGTTGACAAATGTAAGAAAGAACCTAAGTTGTTTTATGGGTTTGTTAATGGCAAATTGAAACAAAAGGAAGGAATCAATAAGCTGAAAGTAGAAGGAAATATCCATAAAGATGCGGTTATTCAAGCTGAAATAATGAACAAATGCTTCCTATTAGTCTTCACTAGAGAAAGTGATTTTGTGGAGGAGGAGAGAGTGACTAGAAATGCAGTGTTAAAGGATGTAAAGGTTGAAGCGCAAGAAGTATACAAATTACTGGAAACTCAAGATGTGAAGGCCCCAGGACCAGACAGGATCTCTGATTGGATACTAAAGGAATGCAGAGAACAAATGGGAGATATGATTCACAGTTAAATTGTGTTTTCTCTGGAAGAAGGGAAAGTGCCTCAGGAATGGAAGAGGCCAATGTGGTACCAATTTATAAGGGAGGGAACAACAAAATACCCCTGAATTACAGACCAGTGTCCCTGACCAGGATGGTTGCAAAACTGTGTGAGAGAATCCTGAAAGACGGATTAATAAAATATCTGAAGGAGATGGACATTTTGGCAGAAAGTCAGTTTGGATTCAGAAGTGGAACGTTGTGTGTTTCCAGCTTGTTGAGCTACTCAAGGGCGATAGATGTACTACAGGAGAGAGATAGTTGGGTGGATTGTGTGTACAGTATTATATTTGGAGAAAGACTTTGACAAGGTACCCCACAAGCGACTAATGTGGAAATTGGAACACATAGAAGGACTGAATGGAAACCTCTTAGAGTGGATGAGAGAATCTTGAGAGACAGACAAATGAGGACAGCAATAAAAGACAGGATGTCTGGATGGAGGGAGGTAACAAGTGGAGTCCCACAGGGGTCAGTGTTAATGCCCTTAATGTTCCTGATTTACGTAAATGATATGGTAAATGGAATGAACAGTTATGCAAGTCTGTTTGCTGATGGTGTGAAGATCATGAGGAGAGTAGAAGTTGAAGAAGACTGTAAAATGCTACAGGAGGACCTGGATAGGATTCATGATTGGATCTGGATGTGGGAAATGAACACAAAAAAAATGTAAAATATTGGAAATGGGTAAAAGTACCAAGAGACCATCACTGAATTATTTGATGGGTAATGAACCAATCACAAAAGTGAGAGGAGAGAAGGGCTTGGGAGTGCTAGTCCAGGATAATTTGTCACCTGAAAAACACATTAGCAAGTTGCAGGTATACCTCAGTTTAACGATGCAATTGGTTAAGTAAAAACCCATCGGTAAGTGGGGTATCGTATCTCGGGGTAGATTTAACTTGTAAATAATAGGGATGCATTTTTGAGCCTTGGGTTTCTCCCCAAAACAAGTCCTAAATTCACCGAAATGAGTCCAGAAACAAGTTCAAAGACAGTCTAAATGGTCTAACAGCTGTAAAAGAAGCTAATTTATGCCTAACACCTGCAAATAACTCACTAAAACCATCAAATGTAAAATGAAAATGGTCAAATGTAAGTCTAGAAAAAATCAAGCTTAGTAAACTGTACCCCAAAATGACAATATTCACCCCACTTCTGGATAAAACACATTAATATAAGTCTAAAAATAGTTTATAAATCAACCTAAACACACAGTTTTAGTAAAAAATATCAAAATTGCTAAAAAGAAATCAAAACATCGCTAAACAGGGGTTTGGCCATTGTTAGGCTGGGTATGGTGGTACTGTATTTCTACCCCCTTCGTTAAGCCGGGGTATCGCATCTAGAAGTATCGTTTATCTAGGAATACCAGTAATTAGAGAAATGTACAATCTCTTGACTAACATAAGAGCAGCATTTCACTACATGGGTGAGGAGATGATGAAAAAATTGATAGTGGCCATGATCCGGCCCAGGTTAGAATATGCAGCAGTAGTGTGGTCTCCACACAAGAAAGAAAGATATAACCAAGATTGAGAGAATACAAAGAACAGCAACCAAGATGGTCCCTAGTCTGGCAGATTTGCCATACAGAGAGAGGCTGGAAAGGCTGGTTTTGCCTTCCTTAGAGGAAAGGAGAGAGAGGGGCAACATGATTGCAGTGTTCAGGACCATGATAGGAGTAGATAAAATTGACAGAGAAAATCTTTTTGTGTGGGATGAGAGAGCAACAAGAGGACATGGAATGAAACTAAAGAAGCCAAGCTGCTTGAAGGACATCAAGAAATATAGTTTTCCTTATAGATGCATAGACCTGTGGAATAGCCAGGACAAAGAGATCGTCCAATCTAAAAACTTAAACGAGTTTAAGGCAAAATTTGACTTATTGAGAAACAGAGACGGGGCCCCATGAGCGTAGCTCATTTCCTGTATATCACAATTAGGTAAATATACACACAAAGCACCAAGAGACCATCACTGAATTATATGATGGGTAATGAACCAGTCACAAAGGCGAGAGAAGAGAAAGATTTAGGAGTGCTAGTCCAGGATAGTTTGTCACCTGAAAAACACATTAACAAGATAGTTAGAGAGACATATAAACTCTTGACCAATATAAGAGTGGTATTTCATTACATGAATGAAGAGATGATGAAAAAATTGATAGTGGCCATGATCTGCCCCAGGTTAGAATGTGCGGCAGTAGTGTGGTCCCCACACAAAAAGAAAGATATAAGCAAGATTGAGAGAATACAAAGAACAGCAACTAAGATGGTCCCCAGTCTCGCAGATCTGTCATACAGTGAGAGACTAGAAAGGCTGGATTTGCCTTCCTTAGAGGAAAGGAGAGAGAGGGATGACATGATTGCAGTGTTCAGGACCATGATGGGAGTAGATAAAATTGACAGAGAAGATCTGTTTGTGTGGGATAAGAGAGCAACAAGAGGACACGGACTGAAACTGAAGAAGCCACGCTGCTTGAAGGACATCAAGAAATATAGTTTTCCGTATAGATGCATAGACCTGTGGAATTGACTGGACAAAGAGATCATCCAGTCTAAAAACTTAAACAAGTTTAAAGCAAAATTTGACTTACTGCGAAAAAGAGACAGGACCCCTCGAGCGTAGCTCATTTCCTGTATATCACAATTAGGTAAATACACCCACACCCACAAGCAGCCAGAACGATCGGACGTGTCTCAACCGCCTCTCAACAAACTCCTCAAACCTTAAGTATTTTTCAGGAATTATGTTTGTCCTGTCTCCTTCAGTATTGTCTAAAGTTTAAAGTATTGTAAGTTAATATAGTCTGCCAAAGATGTAAAGAGCTGTTGTATGTGAGTATACATGAATGTTTATAGGAATTTTGGTAACAGCTGTTTAGTACTGTAACCAACCTCAGACATGGCCAACAGTGTAAACCTTGAGGGACCGGAATTTCAGGATAAAACAGTGAAACAAATGTTATGGATTGTGTCAAAATGTGGATTATGAGAATTTGTGAACCAGAAAAGAAAGTGGAGAATCTAGTATCAAGAAACATGCCTGAAAATACAGAAAATACTATTCAGAGTTTGATACAGCCCAATGAGATGGCAAACCAGGAGCTTGAGAATCTGAAATGAGAAAATATTGAATTAAGGAGAAAACAAGAAGAGAACAGTAACAAAATGGAGAAGGTGAGTAGTGTGTTAGAAGAGCAAAAGGCAAAGTGGGCACATTTGGAAGAAGAACAGAAAGAAGTGGTCAGCTTAAGGGAAATCATTCAGGAAGAAAAGGAAATGAACAAGAAAAAAATGGAGGAAAATGTAGTGAAAATATTGAAGAAAAAATAGAAAATAGTGAGAGAAACTGTAGAGAGGAATGGATGTGTGGTAAAATTTGGAATCAAGGAGGAAGATGAAAAAGTTAGATTTGTGAGACTCGAGAGAGACTCGATCAAGTGAGAAATATATTGGGCAAGATCGGTCCCAAAGGAGACGTGGGAAAAGAAATTGAGGAAGTAAGGAGGATTGGGCCATATAAGAAAGGGGAAGCAAGACCAATGAGAGTTAAGTTGTCATCAGAACGTGTAGTAAATTATATACTTAAAGTGACCTAGAAAGTAAAGAGGCAGGGATGGAAAATGTTATAGTAAGAAAAGACTTGAATGAAGAAGAAAGAGAAGTTCTTAAATCTTTGAAGGAACAAGTCAAGGACAAAAATGACAGGAGGACAGAGGAAGAATGTAAACCTTTTTTATGGAGAGTGATGGATATGAAAGTAAGGAAGTGGTATGTGAGGAATTAGAAGTGAAGGAAACAAGGGGGATGGATATGAATACAAAAAATAGAAGAATGAGTAAAGATAAAACCAGTGCAGTAAGTCTAAGTATTATGTATAGTAATGTAGATGGTTTAATATCCAAGAAAGGGGAAATTGGAAACTATGTAAATGAAAATAAACCTGAAATTGCTTGCTTGGTGGAGACTAAATTGCCCCGAGATGTTGATACAAAATTATTTGGATGGAATAATTATAATATTTGGAGGAAGGATAGAGAAAGTAAGTTTGGGGGAGGTATAATGATTTTAACCCATAATGACCTAAAAGCAGAAAACATAGAAATTGAAAATACCTTGGCTGACCTTTTGGGAATTGAAATAGAGCACAGTTATGGAGATAAAATACATGTAATAGTATTTTACATGCCCCCCAAAACAAGGGCATGGACAAAAGATTATGAACAGTTAACACTTTGAGATTCCGATGACAATTTTGATCATTATTTCAAATCCAACCTCAGAGATTCCGATGACGCTTTTAATTGTCATTTTAAGAAACTTTTGTAAAATATTCACCATAAATCGCATTTATGCGACATACTAAAGAGACTCCAGCATGACGTCAAGGAATGATTGCTTTATGCGTGGCAGGTATTGCACAGCTGGTCTGATTCATGGCTTTGTTTCTTTATCATTTTATTCTTGGTGAACATCTTTTTACAGAAAGGTATAAAATTGTTGGTTTTTGCCTAAATTCAACTCGTCACTTTGACTTTTTATTTTGTCTGTTTTCCTTTTTGGAACATACTATGATAAAGTACAACTATTCAGCTTCAAAATAACATCACAACCAGCATCCTATCATAAAAAGTGTATGTGCACTGACCGATCAAAGAAAAAGATTGTGAAGCAAATATGCGGCTGAGACTAAAAGAAAATTATGTATCTCTCTTCCCTTTCACTTTACTGTGTAATAAAATGCAAAAATTACCATAATCTATATATACAGTATCATCGTAAAGGTAATTTATTGTAGTTTTCCATGGTTTAAGCCGGATTTATATATCTTTATTAGTTTTTTTTTGTTGAATATTTTTTTAAGGTAAGGTATAAAATTTTGGGTTTTTGCCTAACTTCAACTCATCATTTTGACATTTTCTTTTCTTTTTTGTCCTTTCTTGAACATACTGCGATAAAGTACAACTATTCAGCTTTAAAATGACACCAGAACCAACTCTCTAGCATAATAAGTGTATGTACCCAGTGGGATCAAAAAAGAATATTGCACCGTGAAGATGAGGGTCAGCTTGAGAGTGGCTGACTCTAGGACAGACATAATGCGTCCAGCCCGGAAATCTCATAGGGTTAATAAAAGAATCCATCATTAAATTAAGGATGTTAATTGAACGAAGAAATAGAATAATAATAATGGGAGATTTTAACTGTAGAGAAGTTGACTGGAATAGTATGGGTCCTGGGAACAATGAGGAATCATGGGGAAAGAAATTAATGGAATTGGTGATGGAAAACAAAGTAACCCAATTAATTAAAGGAAACACAAGAATTAGAGGTGACAACGAACCATCAAGGCTCGACCTAGTATTCACAAAGGACCTAAATGATGTGAGGAACATAACCTACCAATGCCCCTTTGGTAAAAGTGATCATCTTGTTATTGAGATGGATGTGGTGGGTGGTGGTAGTAAGAGAAGGAGAAAGAGGTGAAAAACACAGAGAAAATAGATACAATTATGGGAAAGCAGACTTTGCTTCCCTGAGGAACTTTTTCCAAAGTGTAGACTGGAGTAAAATGAATACGATCACAAATGATGATGAGAAATATGAGTTTTTGATAGAAGTATATAAAACAGGAGTTAGTAAATATGTCCCAAACTTTTCCACAGCTATGGAAAGGAAGAAAGAATGGTTTAACAACAGATGTAGAATGGCACGTGAGGCAAGAAAAAGATAATGGAATAAAATGAGAAGAAGGTATAGTGAAAGGGCTTGGGAGGAGTACAAGCAGGTAAGATATGAATATGTAAGAGTGCAGAGAGAGGAAGAAAGGAAATACGAAAAAGATATTGTAACTAAATGTAAAAAATGAGCCTA
The DNA here is from genome assembly GCA_018397915.1 of Birgus latro. Taxonomy (NCBI): domain Eukaryota; kingdom Metazoa; phylum Arthropoda; class Malacostraca; order Decapoda; family Coenobitidae; genus Birgus; species Birgus latro. Next base: position 19,590 of record JAGKTI010000582.1, on the reverse strand, counting down.
AATTATATTATAGGTTTGTAAATAGTAAAATGAAAGTTAAGGGCAGTATAATACGATTGAGAGATGGAGATGAAACTTACAAAAGAGAAGAAGAATTGTGTGAAATAATGAACAACAAGTTGCGGTCAGTCTATGTAGTGAAGGAGGAATTTAGATAGCCTGAAATGGAACCCAGGCTGACGGGAATGGCAGAAATTACAGTTGACGTGAATGAGGTGCTACAGGTGATGAGGGATTTGAATGTGAGAAAAGCAATGGGACCCGATGGTGTGGCTGGATGGATCCTGAAGGAATGTGCAGACCAGTTAGTGTGGCCAGTTTATGTCATCATCAAGACCTCGCTGGAAAATGGACAGTTACCTAAAGATTGGAAAAGAGCAAGTATTGTGCCAGTCTTCAAGGGAGGAGATAGGGAAGATCCACTCAATTACAGATCAGTATCACTTACTAGTATTGTTTGTAAAATCTGTGAGAAAACTATTAGAAAAAGATGGATAAAACATTTAGAAGAAAATGAAGTGATAACACCAAGACAGTTTGGTTTTAGGGAAGGAAGATCATGTGTTACTAACCTGTTAAGTTTCTACAGTAGGGTAATAGATGTCATACAAGAGAGAGAGGGATGGGCAGATTGTGTCTATCTAGATCTCAAGAAAGCATTTGACAGGGTGCCCTATAGGAGACTGCTGTGGAAGTTGAAGACCTTTTGGAGGGGTGCATGGGAAACTGTTAAAGTGGATGGGAGATTATTTGATAGGAAGGCAGATGAGAACAGTTATAAGAGACAAGGTTTCACGATGGAGAAGTGTGACTAATGGAGTACCCCAGGGCTCTGTCTTAGCCCCAATAATTCTGATAAATGTAAGTGATTTGCCAGAGGGTTTGAATAGTTACATGAGTATGTTTGCAGATGATACTAAAATCATGAAACATATTAAATGTATTGATAATTGTAAAAAACTGCAAGAGGACTTGGACAAACTCCACAGCTGGAGCCAGACTTGGAAAATGGATTATAATGCCAAGAAGTGTCATGTATTAGAAATGGGAATGAGTGAAAAAAGACCACACTGGACATATAAAATGGGTAATGAGATAATTAGTAAAAGAAAAGATAAGAAAGACTTGGGAGTGATTATTCAGGGTGACTTGTCACCAGAAAAGCTTATAAACAAAGTCATTGGAGGAACTTATGGATTACTGACCAACATGAGAGTGGCTTTTAATTATATGGATGAGGAAATGCTGAGGGAGTTGATAGTGACTATGATAAGACTAAGACTAGAGTATGCGGCTGTGGTATGGTCACCTTATTGAAGAAGCATATTGATAAACTAGAGAGGGTTCAACGAATGGCAACGAGTATGATACCACACTTAAGGGAACTGATCTGTGAGGAGAGACTGGAAAAACTGAAATTACCATCACTGTGCGAGGGAAGGGAAAGAGTTGACTTGATCATGATATTTAGAAATGTGTGAATTTTGGAAAGGGTGCATAGAGAGGATCTTTTTATGTTGGATGATGGAAGAACAAGAAGTCATGACTTCAAGCTGAGGAAAAGTAGATGTCTTAATCTTAAAAGTTTCAGTTTCCCAAATAGAAGCATAAGTATTTGGAATGACTTAGACGAAGAGGTGGTGCAGGCAAAAAACATTCATGTGTTCAAAAGTAGACTAGATAAATGTAGATATGGAGACAGGACAACACGAGCTTTGCTCAGTTCCTGTATAATACAAATAGGTGGCTCAATCGGTAGAGAGGTGGCCTGTAGTCTAATGGACCCAGGTTCAAATCCCGGCTGGGGCAGGGAACAGTTTAAGGATTTGAATTTCATTAAATCAGGCTTTACTGATTTACCAGAAGACCCGCCGACATGTCGTAAAAATACCCCCACTTATACCAATACACCAGTCCTGTATGAGGCTTGTATTCAATATGGACAGTGGGTGTTAGCACTGAAGTGGTGACATGTAGAGGTGTGTGGTATGTAGAAGGACTGCTGGGCCTTGATGGCAGGCTGTGAAGCCTATGCCCAGAGTCGGATACATAAAAAAAAAAAAGGTAAATGCACACACAAACACACACACACACACACACACACACACACACACACACACACAGACATGCATGCACGCACGCAAGCACACATACGTACCCCACGCATGAGGCCTGGGATGGCCGTTGTTAACGTCTTTGTTTACTGTCAAGGTTATAATGCATTAATTTCTTGCTGCAGCATGTTCATAGTTATATACTTTTTACATATACTAGTATTTTGTTTGTCTTAGTTATGTGACTATGAATGTAAAGAATGAGGTTAGCTTGAGATGTAACTGCCAGTTAAAAATGACGAGTGGGGGGTTGGGTGGGGTAGGGGTGGGAGTGAGGGTTGGGAGCTGGAGTAGAGGCAGGTGGAGCTCATTTTGTCCCCCCCTCCCATCTTCCCTGGGTATATAGGGGTAAGAAGGGGGCACCTCTGAGCAGAAATTAATGATCACGAGTGTACATGATCATGAAATAAACACTTAAAATGACATGGGTTATTGTTTTACTCACCAGAAATGCATAAAAATATAGATAAATAGTTGCAGGCAGGTACATCCAAGTCCAAGAGCAAGTCCAAGCCAGATAAATCCTTAGATAAAGCCCAGAAAAATTTAAAAAAAGACCAGAAAAATTCAAAATTTCACCTTGACAGATTCGGAGTATTGGGATTTTCAGATGATTGGTGGCCGCATTGGAGGGCTTTTACTATATATATATACTGTAGTTAATTGACAAATTTCAATATCTGTTTGGAAAACTGGTATTCCTGAAAATCAGGATTTTGGAGCTTGTACTGTATGTACAGAATTATAATTCTGGTTTCCAAACAATAGCCCACCAGCTGTGTTTAATTTTCCTTTTTGGGGTATTCCTTCAGCACCACTTGATTATGAAAAACTGGATAACTTCGAACCAGGTTAAGCTGTTTATCTCTGTATATTTGTACCAAGAGTAAAAGCCTATGAGATGAGAGAAACTGCATCATTTGCTGGTGTTGAGGCAAGAGTGACAATATTTCTTTATAATCACTAGAGGTATTTCTGGTGAGTTCCATAGCTTTTACTTTAACAAAAAATTTCATATCCATCATTATCCTCATCATCCAGTTTCACATTAAACCAACTTTTGTCCTGTTTTTATTAAATTGCATGGAAGTAATTATTCTGTGCTCTAGAAATATTGGGAAGCTTACAGCACCAATTGGTGGCCCTGTAGCATTGATACCTGTCTGTGAATGGCCTGAACCATATGAAAGGGTCCAGCACTTTTTTACTGTTTGTTCTTTAACTTTGTTTCCCACAGTGTGTAATGGAGTGAAGTATCCATAAAGAACTTTCCATGAACGAAATTATGGGTTTCCAGACGTGAAAGTGTGCAACATGTTTGAGCGAGCACACATACTAATGTTTTTTTCAATTATGTGCCTTCCCGTGTACCTGATATTAATGCACACTTTGAAATTTTGAGAAAACCACTTAACACCTAATACTTTTCTGTAAGCTTTCCAGTGATCTGTATGGGCCCACTCTAGTTTTAATAGTTCCAAGATATCTCTTTTTTTTGCTCAGCTTGGTGTCTTTTCACTTGTTTTAGCAGTATGATAGTGAATTTTGAGAAAGTCCACTGAAGTTACACCTGTTACTTTTTCACAAGCTTCCTGATGATGTGCTAGATCCAGTGTAGCATACATGTTTTCCAAGACAACACAGTTTTGACTTCTTTTTTTTTCCAGCAATTAGCCAGAGAGTTTTGAGGTCACATAATTACACCTACCATATTACTTGTTCTAAAGCTTTCCAGCAGTGTGCTTAAGTCCACTGTAGCTTTAATAGTTTCATTGATACTGTAGTTTTGGTGCTTTGCTGTGCTATCCTACTATGTGTCTGATACTGTTCTCACCTACTTCAACAATTATTCAAAGTCTTACTGAAGCATGACACCTTTGACACAATGAATATCTCTTATTGTGTTGTATTAAATATATCAGTGTTTTGATACATAAGCCTGCTTCTGCTGAATGTTTTCAGTTTTCATCACAGATATCTTTCTTTTGGTGCAGCTTCCTCACCTGTGACACCAGGTCTTCCTGATATTCGAGTGGACAACATGAACATTCCTCGAATCAATATTAATGGAGTTGAAGGTGAATCTTCTACCAGTCATATGCCTTCCTTTACCCATGAAGAAAATCTCTATAATCCCAATCTGAAGCGCCCTTCACCAGATGAGCCAGTAGATAAGGTATCAATCACTGACCTCAGGCAGAAATTGACAAACTCCAGTGTTGGAGGGGCAAGACCAAGATCCAGTAAGCCTGACACACCCCAGACAGGCAAAAGACAAACTGATAAGAAAGTCACCAGTGAAGCACCTCTAGCTAAAAGCTTTGAAGGAGAGGAGGATGTAAGTGGAAGTGAGAGTATAACTCCAGGACCAAATTCACCTCTTCTGCAGGATGAGGGGAGTCCAGCCACCCGGCGAGCTGTGCGGCGGTCTCGCTGGTCTGGCAGTCGTGAGGTCAGCAGTGGTGGTGGGTACAAAACGAGCCTAGATGACTCTCTCACTCAGACTCTAATGGCCAGCTTTGACAATGTGCCAGAGTTGGGTGGCCGTGTCGATATGGACTCCACTTCATGCTCAGTTTGTTCTAGTGAGGATGTATCCAATGCTTCCTGCTTGTCCTCAGGACCTTCCCCAGGGGCCACAACTGCCTCTGGACCCTCCACTTTAAAGGACACCACACAAGTTCACAGTCCCTTACCAGAGTTACCTCCTCCTCCTCCTCCTCCAACTTTTGCTGATAACGATGATGATGAAGATGCCACATTAGCATCCAGTAGTGACTCCTTCACTTTGGATGGGGGACCCCCTGAGGTGCCTTCACTTGACTCATCACCTGGTAGTGAGGGAATGACTGGTCTACCTGTTGCTGCTTCACCAAACACTTCATCTGCCACTCCAGTTTCGTCTTCCTTAGCTAAGGATGTAGTTGACACTCTTGTGAATATAGGTGTTAGTTCATCAAAATCTCCTTTTAACTGCATACCTCAGTCTGAGACTTCAGAGCCATCACCTACATCTATATCTGCGCCAATATCTGTTTCACATTCTTCCTCTTACAGTGAAATAGTTAATTCTGCAAAGTCATTCAGCTCTTTGTGTGAATTTAGGACAGGAGGTATTGTTCCGTTTATGCCTCAGTGTCATGATAAAAAACATAAAGATGAACACCATTCCCAAATGAAAGTTCCACCATTAAAAACTGAGAGTAAGCAAGTGTGCTCCCCAAGGTGTGAGAGTAACCAGCTGTGGTCTCCAAGAAATGTGCATGGTCAACAGTGGCACCTTGAGGGTGAAGGGAGGCAGGTGTGGGGCGGCCCAGGTGAACGCAACCAGTCTCACTCAACACCCACCATTGGACTCCAGCTGGGGGACCTTCGGCCTCAGTCCCGACAACAGAGGCCCAAGTGCTACAGCCACACTCGAAGCCGATCTCGGCCTTCTAAACCCGAGTCCTAGTGAACATGGACAACATAATACTAGGGACCAGGCTAGTTGCAGTGTGCTACTTGAAATCATGTGCCATTCATACTAGTAATTGCCAGAAATGTTGATGCTCATAATATTCTTACTTAGTGAATTTGAGCACTACCTAGTGCCAGAAAATACCTTATCAAAAAAGTTGCCAAATATGTATAACAAGTGTACTGCACTGTATTACAAGTTAACTATGTTTTATATCAGATTTTGTAATATTTTGTTAGATACTAGTAACAATGAACTGTTTGTTCATTCATCCCAGAGCTTATGTACACCAAATTAGTTAAGTATATTAAGTTCATAAGGGCAGTAGTACTGTAGAACTCACATTTCACACTACCATATGATTCATCTGGTAAGCTAACAGGCATCTAACTTTTTTCATGTTTTCCCTTTCAGCCTTACACTAGAGCCATTCATAACTCTGGACTTTATACTGTGTATCTTATTTTAGCATAAATGTACTCTGTTTAGTGTAACAGTGACTCAAGCACATAAGCAAACATGTTACTATCATAGTTGTATATAGGAAGGAAAGTTTTTAATGATGTTTTATAGTTGTAATGTAATGCAGAGCTGTGATTAGTAATACAAATGTTCTCAACAAGTAATAATATTGTAGCTTTATGAATGATGCACAGAGTACATAATTAGAGAAAATGCATATTCCAGTCATGGAGAGGAAAGCCACTGGAAGAAGTGTTATGTCCCCAGCACAAAGTTATGGCAAGAATTTGACACTCAAAGACAAAAATTTTATCACATTCCATCAGATTGCATTGGAATATTCATTATATTAGAGATAAAAGACTGTTATAAGGTAATGAATTATACGTAATGTTGATTTATTGTTAAAGCTTGCTTGCCATATGTTGTGATTTCAGAGTGTAAGATTGTTTGTGTTATTTATAATTGTAAACTTTAAAAAAAATCACATGTTAATGAATTGGTAGGAATATTATGATGTGTTACCAAAAGGTGCACCCATTGACACTGAAAATGCATTGAAAAAGCATTTCAAATAATGATCAGAAAATGTGACAAAGTAATTACATAACTGAAGTAACAAGAGAAGGCTTTTGGGGCCTTGAGAAAGTTATAATTAATGTTTCTCATGCCATACACTGTACATAGAAATGTCTCAGGTAATGATCCAGTTTATCACTCTTTGTTATGGTATTCTGCTGAAAGAGCTAAGTGAGCCAAATTACCATTCTCTTGAGAAGCAGCATTAGATTGCTCCAAAACACTTATGGTCTCTTAGGAGTTAGAATGAAATTTTTGGGCTGTATGGTATAGAGTAAGATGTTCTTTGGAGCTTGACATATGTACATGTGAAACACATGGTTTGTCTGAATTAAACTTATGTTGTTTGTGTAAGGAGTTATAGAAAAGCCATGAAATGTCACCTTTTAACATTAGGATCAAAGCTAGATAAAGGTAGTGTATTTTGTAGTAGGTAGACTTAAGGAAGTAAGTCTTCTTATGAGTCCATTGGGTATTGTAGATTCTTCCAGGTCTGATCTGCCACTGGGCAGGGTTCCTCTTTCCTCTGTCTTCTGGACAGGAATCAAGACTAAAGAAATGTTGACAATCATGTAATGAAAAATGTGCTGTCATAGGGAGTACAGTACTGATGTACATCTTGTCTGCACAGTACTGCATTATGCAAATTGTTTGGCTATGATATGAGTTGTTTCTTGTTAACAATATCATACCACATCATTTCTTTACTTCTGTACCATACAAGGAAAGATAATACTCTGCATTTCTTCCTTAACTTCAGTTTAATATACTGGTATGTAGCTACAGCTTCAGGGCTTCAGACATGGTTTTCTCTTGTTCTTAAAGTTGTAAATCTTTAGTTTGTGGTATTCTGCTACTATGCAATCTTATGGATTTGTCATCCTGTCAGATATTATTGAAATCTTCAGAAAGTTGTTGGCTACAAGAGCTCATTTTCATGTTTCAGCCTGTCATCTGTTATCTTTTTGTAGATCTCGTTATATTTAGTTATACATTATCATATGTAACTTCTTATTACTATAATTTTAGTAACTAGTACGATAATGGTTGTGGATGGAAGTACTGAAACAGGTTATATAAGCTTATATAGTTAATGTTTAGAAATAGCTTCAGCTCTGCTGCTTTTGTATAAGTTGCTTCAATACCATAGGACAGGAAAGAGATGAACAGTTTTAATGCCATTAACCTGCTCTTGTATTTTTCTTTTAAATTTATATATTGTGTTACAAGATGATACTACTGTGTACCATGGATAATACTGGAGGAAGATGTAATTTGAAATATGAAATAGTTGTCCAAAATGCCACAAATGTCTGGAGATCATCAGGACAGTTATGTCTAGTGTGTAGCAAAGAATATTTCAGAGTTATTGTGTAATTATACCCAGGGATGCATATACACTTCTAAATAATCATACAGAATGAAGTAATATTACTTTTCATAATCACCACTGGAATACACCAATGGGTACTAAGATTCTGCTTGTTCCATCTATTCCACCTGTGTATGTGAATTGCTGTCTGTCCCATCCTAATATCTGTGCCTTCATTTTGTGCCTTTCTCTTTGAGTTTCAACTACCACATACTAATGTGTTCCAGAGTAATATCCCATCACCATCAGATATCATTAACTCATTTACACATCCATTTTTTTTTTTTTAAATTAACAGAACAGACGAAGGAAAAGAAATGAAAAAAAAACAAAAAAACAATCCATACAACAGATTACTGGTGTCCTCCATTCATGAAATATCTGTAACAGTTGGACTTAAACAGCTGTAGGTTGAAGTTTGGAGGGAAACAACTTTGGGAAAGCGAGCTCCAGAGAGATGCAGTTCGGGAAATAAAAGAATTCTGATGGGCAGAAGTTCTGCAATATGGCTGTGTGACATTACAGTCATGAGCACTGCCAGATGCCTGTGTAGCATGAGGGAAGGCATGGAGAGGTGGCATAATGGACGCAACTTCGTCTGAGCATTTGCCATAAAAATATCTGTAAAATAATGCAAGAGAGGCAACAGTCCTTCTTACTTGTAGGGAAGGTAATTTATTTGTAATAGCAGGTTTATTAATAATTCCAACAGCTTTGTTCTGAATTTTGTTTAGTTCTTTTAATGCAACCTCTCCACATCCATTCCACAAGGGTGAGAATATTCAAGCTGAGAGTGCACGTGACTCTTATAAATTATAGCTAACTGCTCGTCAGTGAAGAAGTTACGGACTCCGTACAATAATCCAAGTTTCTTTGAGGCGGTTTTAGCAAGTGATTTGACATGAGAGGTCCAGCTGAGGGCATAGTTAAGTGAGATGCCAAGAATTTCAATACGTTGGGAGATGGGAATATTAGTAGCACTGAAGGTAATATACGAATCTGGCAATATCTGTCTATTAGCAAATTGTATATATCCGGCTTTACCAGCGTTAAATGTGAAAAGGTTGTTTTGTCCCCATTCACTGATCATAGATAAGTCTTGATTTATGGAGATGGCTGTACTGAGTTGAGAATTAGAGATATCAGACTTTGTAAATGGGTGTCTGAGTGTGAATGAACTATGAAGTGTTGAGTCATCTGCATAAGAATGGATGGGATTTTGGGTGACAGATAAGAGATCATTAATAGATCATTAATATGAACCAGGAACAGGGTTGGTGCCAGAACTGATCCCTGTGTCATGCCAGTTAAACTGTGCATAAAGTAAAGCCATTTCACTAACTACATTTTTGGTGTTGAGATTAAATTTATCCCTTTTGTTTTCCCATTTCCATTTTTTCCCCCAAACCAAATTCAAGTGTTAGTGCAGAGACTATAAAGTTCATTAATTTTTTAATGCTTGGTGGATACTAATAATAAAATTTTGACTGTAATTTTTCTCCTGACATGGGACTCTTACTTGTGTTGCAAAAAATATGCATACTTTCATCTTGTTATTAGNATTCACGGTTGTTTTAGTCTCAGTACATACCATGACTTAGAAATTCCACAAATTATAAATAATATAAATTATGGGGAAAATTACTTATGAGTCTAACCTCTCGACAGTGTTCCCCCCTGCCGCCATACTTACACCCGACTAGTCACCAGCGAACACCAACACCCTCTCAAAACAGCATGGCTATCTATCTATAGCCTGATGCCCTTCTTCCACAAAGGGTGGCCGCAGACAAAACACTTTCCAAGTCGCTCTGCCACCCACCATTTGACTGCCCTCCCCCCAACTCACTTCCCCCTCCCTCATCTACCTCTCAACTCCATCTCTCCACCTCATCCTCAGTCTTCTCCTCCCTCTCCCTCCCTCCACTTCACCTACATACACCCTCTTAGTCAGTCTTTCATTCTCCATTCTCTCCTCATGTCCAAACCACCTCACTGTATTTCTCCTCATTTTCTCAACCACATGCACATCCACTCCACAACATTCCTTCACTTCTTCATTTGTCAACCTGTCCCTCCATGTCACTCCATATGCTCCTCTCAAGTAACTCATTTCCACTGCTCTCACTCTTGACTTGTTCCCCTCTAGCAAGGTCCATACCTCGCTTCCATACATCAAGGTAGGGATCACAAAACTATCATGCAGTGACATCTTAACTTCCATACTCACCTCCCTATGTCTCATCACTGCTTTCAGTGAACCAACAACCTTCTTTCCCTGCTGTACCTTTTCAAGTACTTCATCCCCCAAAGTTCCATCTTTACTCATCACACTACCCAAGTACCCGAATGCACTCACATTCTCCATATCCTCACCATCCAACCTCACTCTGGATTCTGTGACTTCATTCCTCTCAAACACCATTCCTTCACTCTTGTTTACATTTACTTTCAGATTCCTCTCCTGATACAGTGTTCCAAATTCATTCACCAAACCTTGCAACTCCCATTCATCTTCACTCAACAATACTGTATCATCAGCAAACAGCAACACCAGATTCTTCCCCATCCCACCCTCATCCGTTAGAGTCACCCCCACATCCACTGCCCTACCTTGCACCTCCTTTACAACCCCAATCATGAATATATTAAACAGTCATGGAGACATCACACATCCCTGTTTCAGTCCCACATTTAGATCAAAGAACTCACTCAGCTCACCATCCACTCGCACCGTAGCCCTAGCTCCTTCGTACATACTCTTCACAGCACTCGGCAATTTCCCCTCCACTCCATATATTCATAATAGCTTCCACATAACCTGCCTATCTATTCTGTTATAAGCTTTCTCCATTTCCATGAAGGCAGCATACACTTTCCCTTCTCTAGATACTTCTCCACTAAAGATCTTAGAATAAATATCAGATCTACACACCCTTTTCTCTTCCTAAATCCCCCTTGTTCTTCTCCAACTAGCTCCTCAGTTATATGCCTAACCCTATCAATGAGTATTCTACCATATATTTTTCCAGTCAAACTAAGAAGGCAAATACCCCTATAGTTACCACATACTTCTCTCTCCCCTTTTCCTTAGTATAAAGGAACAGTTATACCTGATTTCCAGTCCTCTGGAACCCTTCCCTCTTCCTAAGCCAATCTACATAACTTCCACATCCACTTCACAACAATCTCATCCCCATATTTCAGCATTTCACCACACACTCCATCAATTCCTGGGGCCTTTCCCATCTTGATCTTCTTCATTGCTTCCACTACTTCTGCTCTACTGATCTCTTCCTCCTTCCTCTCATTTCTTCTTCTCCCAGCCATTCCCCAGCCACTTATACTCGCACTGCTCTCACTCTCTGCATTCAACAAATCCTCAAAGTGCTCCTTCCATCTCCTCAATTTCTCTCTCTTCTCCACCTCTGATTTTAAACAATATCCAGGTCAATCCTACATCATCTTTAAACATACTTGGGGTTTCATTCTCTCATAAAAAACATATTACCTCTCTTGTAAAATCTGCTTCCAAGAGATTGGGTGTGCTAAGCCAACTCTGTGCCTTCTTTACCCCTGCACAGTTGTTGACTTTGTACATGGGTTTATTCGCCCCTGTATAGAGTACAACTCACGTGTGGGGAGGCTCCCCACTTACAGCTCTTCTCAGCAAGGTGGAGTCAAAGGCTTTTCGTGTCATTAACTCACCTCTTCTTACTGATTCCCTTCAACCTCTCTCTTTACTGCACTGCTGCATCTTTATCTCTTTTCTATCACTACTTCAATGGTCACTGCTCCTCTGAGCTGTCTGCACGCATCCCTCCACCGCTACAGCGGGCGTGTAACATCCATCTAGGAACAAACTCTCATCCTTTTTCTGTCCAACTCCCTAATGCAAGAGTTAACCGTTACTCCCAGTCCTTCATGCATGCAACCGGTACCCTGGAATTCTGTATCTCTGTCTGTATTTCCTACTGTCTACTATCCCCAGTCTTTCAAACGCAGTGGATCTCAAACTGAACGGATCTTGAATTTGGCTCTATGTTATCTTGTTTTTGTTTTTCTTGGCAGGAACAGTTTGCAGGCTCCTGGCCTTTGGTTCCTTCTTCGTTTCGTTTTGTTTTCGTTTCATTTTTGAAGGCTCCAACATGCTTGCATGCGTCGGCCTTGGTCACCTAATGGCAGCTCTCCTTGCTGCTCGATCTTTGGCAGCCTCCCAGTTCAGTCCCTTAACCCTTAGGTCACACTTAATGACCTCATCCCATGTCTTTCTCGGTCTACCCCTCCCAACCCCTCCCCCAGTGTTAACACTTCTCACCCTCTGCACCAAATTATCATCCCCCATCCTCTCTACATGTTCAAACCACCTCAGTCTACCTCTCCTCGTCACAACACCAGTACACTCCAGTCCCATCCTATCTCTCAACTCTTCCATCGTAAACCCAGCCCCCCCAGGCCTTGCACGCAGGGACGCACTGCACATCCACGTAATCATTTTCATTTCTGTACGTTTAAGCCTGCAAATATCCTCTTCCTTTACTGCCCCGGTCTCACTAACATACAGCATCACACTCCTAACACATGCTACATACAAAGACCCCTTAGCATGTAAGGAGAGTCCTCTCAATGTCAGGAGAGGCAACAGCTCCCTGAACTTCTTCCAACCACTTCTCACCCTAGCAACCGAGCTAGCTCCAGCCCCACCTTCAGCACATAACATGCCTCCCAAATAACAAAACTCTTCCACACACTAAAGAGACTCACCAGCAAGTTCAATCCTTTCACGCCTAACAATCTCCACATGCTCTCCCCGACATACCACACACATAAAATCAGCATTATCTCGCAGTCTACCTCAAATACCACTACATCTCTTGTGCACCCATTTATCACAAACACTGCACAAGATGGAAGTACTTCCCACACCTTTGTGGCAAACTGCACATGGCCACTTTCCCTCTCCTCTGATTGTACTGCCACCAACCCTAGATATCATCACTTGCGTTTTATCTGCATTTACCCTTAAGCCCTTGTGCCCCATACCATCTCTCCATTTCTTCAATCTTTCTTCCGCCTCCTTTTCATTCTCTGCAGTCAACACCAACTCATCAGCACACAACATCTCCCACGGGAGTCCATCTCAGAAGTCACATGAGAGGGCTTCAAGTACCATGAAAAACAACAAGGGACTCAAAATTGACCCCTGATGCACACCAACATTCACGGAAAACTCATCACTCAAAACTCCATTCACTCTTACCTGGGTGCAAGCACTCTCGTACATGGCCATAACCACCCTAACCAGCCACTCTTCCAACCCTTGCTTTCTCATTGCCCACTTCACCACCTCTCTAGGGACTCTGTCAAAGGCCTTTTCCAGATCAACAAAAACAAAATACAATTCCCTTTTCTTTCCAATATATTTTTCCTGAAGCTGTCGAACAATGAATATGGCATCAGTGGTCCCCCTGCCTGGCATAAACCCAAACTGCATCTCATCAATATTCACTCTTTCTCTAACCATACTTTCTAGATCTCTCTCCATTACTTTCATTACCTGATCTAAGAGCTTTATACCTCTGTAATTTCCACTTTCCAGGGCATCACCCTTCCCTTTGTACACATTTACAATTTCACTCTTCAGCCAATCATCTGGGACAACTCACTCATATATAATCATATTTATCAGGTCAGTGACTAACCTCACCCCAGTATCTCCTGAGGCCTTCAACATTTCGATAGTCAACCCAGACACACATGCCACCTTCCCCACCTGCATCCTGCCTATTGCCTCACTCTCAGTAGCAGCGTCAGTCAAAAAGCCAAGGCCTTTGATTGACGTTGCCTAAAAAACGAAAATGATAAAGGTACAAGTACAGTTTCAGCGGTAGACAAAGAAAAGGCCAAGGTGTAGTCTGTCTTCACTATTTCAGGGGATGAAATTCTATATCAATTACACTGTTGTTACTGGGAATCATGTTTTACAGGCATATGAAATAGAATAAGCAGAATCTAGACCCATGTTGTGTGTGCTGTGAGGGGTTGGAATTTTTTCCTCATTTTTAAACATCTGCATCCTCTGGTTTATTGGATAATATGAAATTATACAGAGATCAGTCATTTGGCCTTATCAGAATGTAACCATGATGCCTAAAGTTCATGTGTAAGAGATTGACTTTTGTGCCAAAAAGTTATAATTTTATGTAGTTATACATGCATACAAGTGCAAAGCTGATATACCCTTATAGAAGACAGCTTTCCTCAGCATCGAATACATAGATGTGAGTTTCATCCAAATGTGGGTCATGAAGCACCATCACATGATCAGAAAGATGCATGTCATGGTACTATTTATAACACTGAACTGCAGAAAAAAAAAATGATGAGAACAGTTTTCTCAGCTCAGGTACCAGAGGGATAGTAGCCAGGATTTCTCTTAGTGATGATGTTGGGAGGAAAAGGGAGTAGGGAATACAGTGGAGAGTTTCATATGGTGGTATAATGGCATTGCATGGCAGCAAAGTAATTAAATCACAGAACTTGTATTCCTTACCTCCCAGTAGCACATAAGTTTTTGTGACAAAGTAGGACTCATACAGTAGTACATGATTCACAGTGCCATTATCATAATACTTTGTCCACTTTAACTTGGCCTAAAATTGCCATCTCTCCATCTTGAAGGCTGAGGTGTTACAAGTGATTAACCCTAGAATATGGTGCTAATCATGAAAATGTGCTGTGGAAAAGATGTAGAGCCTTAGTATTGTCATAATTTGCTATTGAGCTACAGAAAGTAAGCTGCAAAAGGATGAAAATCTGCCCCAAGTTAACGTGGTTGAACTATAGTTACATAAATATTCAGCTAATGGTAGAGGGCCACCCTTCAAGATGTGAGTTGAACTTAGTGTAATAGTAAGAGGAGCATGATGCAGTTTCTACCTTAATTTGTATTGGACATAACCACTTATTTGAACCATGAGGCTATTGTTCAGTCCATATAGAGAATTGTATGCAGCATGTCAGATGAAATAAGATGTGGTATGTATAGGTTTGAAATACTGACAGTACTGTATTTTTTTTTTTGATAGTTGCATATTTTATCCTCATTCATCATCACTGGACCAGTGTTGACTTTCTTTTATTGAGTTTGTATGCTTCATATCAGCCATAAATGCAACACTTCAGAGTTTGTGTTAACACATGTAGAACTATCCTGCAAGAAGGTTTTTTTTTAGTTGGTACAGTATTCAGTTACATAAAAAGTAGGTTTGTCCAGTCGAGTGATTTAGTCCTGTTTAAGTGGAGAGCCAAAGAAGTAACATCCGAGTAAATACAGTGAGATTGGATGGGGAGGATATGGAGAATGTGAGTGCATTTAAATACTTGGGTAGTGTGATGAGTAAGGATGGAAGTCTGGAGGGTGAAGTGCTTGAAAGGGTGCAGCAGGGAAGGAAGGTTGCTGGTTCATTGGAAGCAGTGATAAGAAACAGGAAAGTGAGCATGGAAGTGAAAAAGTTGTTACTTGACAGTATTGTGATACCAACTCTAACATATGGATGTGAAGCTTGGACTCTGTTGGAAGGACAGAAGTCAAGCGTGAGAGCAGTGGAAATGAGTTATTTGAGAGGAGCATGTGGAGTCACATGGAGAGACAGACTAACAAATGAGGAAGTGAAGGAGCGTTGTGGTGTGGATGTGGACGTGATAGGAAGCATTAGGAGAAACATGTTAAGGTGGTGGTTTGAGCATGTGGAGAGGATGGAGAGTGAAAGACTGACGAGAAGAGTGTATGTGAGTGAGGTGGAGGGGGCGAGAGGGAGGGGGAGGCTAAGGATGAGATGGAGGGATGGAGTAGAGAGGTACATGAGGGAGGGAGGTGTGAGTTGGGAGCGGGTAGTGAAATGGCGGGGGACAGGGTGACATGGAGGTGATTTGTTTGTGGCCACCCCGTGCGGGATTGAGGCGTCTGGCAATAGATAGATAGATAAATTATTATTATTATTATTATTATTATTATTATCATTATTATTGTATTCTGTTATTATATGGTGGGATGAAGAGGTTAACAGAACAGTGGAGGAAAAGAGAAAGAAGTGGGTAGAGTTGATACAGGACAGGGATTCAGTTGAAGTAAGAACTGAATATATTGAGAGCAAGAAGCACGTAAAGAGACTAAAAGAAAAAGAAGGAGGTATTTGATGATCTAGGAAGAAAAATGAATGCAAATTACTCTGAAAATTGGAAGTATTCTGGAGAGAGGTGCAGAAATGTAGAAGTGACATTGGAAAGAATTGTGAAAGTGTGAAGGATGTAAATGGTTGATTATTAACTCATGGGGATGAAGTAAGGACTACAAGGAAAGAATATTTTGAAAGTCTGATAAGTGGAAATTGAGAGAGCAGAGCGACTGTTAACATGATCGGTTTTGAGGGTGTGCAGAGAAGGAATGCAGTGCCTGGAAATGTGACACTCACAGAGATGAAGAACACTGAGAAGCGGCTAAAAAATGGGAATGCAGCTGGGGTTGATGAGGTGTATGAAGAGATGATTAATTGTAGTAGGGAGAGTGGAATGAAGTGCTTGTTGGAGATATGTAAGAAGGCATGGGTGTAATAACCGAACTGAAACTTAACAAATTAACCACACTGTCCTGACCAAGATTCGATCTCAGGCCCTCACACTTCATACAATCGCACGTTACCACTGAGCCAAAGAGAGGATCTCCTCTTTGCCTCTAGGCAACGTGGGCTTTTTTAGACCCCATTACATCACTCTTTTCTCTCCTTGGTGAATAATTTGGTGAGTTTCAAACACACACAGTAGTGTAGCATTGGAGGCCACCATTAGGGACGTTGCAGACCACACCAAACAGTTCATCCCCAGGATGTAAGGACTAGGACGTCACCAGCTAACCAACAACATCATTGCCCTCCAAGCCTCACCTCACATCCCACACCACTGACAACCAGTGTAATAACCGAACTGAAACTTAACAATTTAATCACGCTGTCCTGGCCAGGATTCGATCTCAGGCCCTTGCACATCATATGCGTGCACATTACCACTGAGCCAAAGAGAGGATCCCCTCTTTGCCTCTAGGCAGCACAGGCTTTTATAGACCCCATTACCTCGGTGAGTGAAACTGTGTCAGTAAAGTGGAAAATGGCAGTGATCGTACCCCTGTACAAAAATTAAGATGAGCGAAGTGGGTGCAGGAATTATCGTGGCATACGTCTAGTGAGTATTGTAGGGAAAGTATATTGAAGAATTATCATAGAGAAAGTAAGAGAGATATCAGAAGTCCTAGTGAGTGACAAACAGGGTGGCTATAGGAGTGGCAGAGGATGTGTGGATCATATATTTTGCAGTGAGACAGATAGTGGAGAAGGTGTGTGAAAAGGACAATAAGGTATTTATGGCATTTATGGATCTGGAAAAAGCATATGACAAAGTAGACAGGAAAGAATTGTGGAAGATTTTGCGCATGTACATTGCAGATGGCAAGCTGCTAGGTGCCGTAAGGAGATTTTATGATGGTACTGAGATATGTGTAAGGGTAAATGGGCATTTAAGTAAATGGTTTACTATCATTGTAGGAGGTTGTGTGATGTCCCCATGGTTGGTCAATATATATCTGGATGGGGTGATGAGTAAAAACACGAGTAATGGAGAGAGGGATGGCGTAGTAATGAATGGTGATGGATGAAATATCTAAAATCTGTTGTATGCTGATGATGCAGTGGGACTTGCAAATACTGAACAAGAGCTTGGTACTCTAGTGCAGAGTTTTATAGATGTCTGTGAGCATTGTGCCTTGAGAGTAAATGTAGAAAAGAGTAAAGTGATGGTTATTGAGAGAGAAGGTGACTCCCAGTGTGATGTTACAGTGAATGGAGAGAGACTGGAATTGTTGAGAGAGTTCAAATACCTGGGTACAGTGATAGAAAAGTGAGGAAAATGTGCAAAAAAGTGTAAAGTAGAGTGACACAAGGAAGGAAAGTAGCTGGTGCTATGAAGGCCTTGATAAGAAACAGAGGCTTGAGTGTTGCAGCTGCACGAGGCTAACATGAAGGAGTTTTAATGCCAACTTTAACATGTGGATTTGAGACTATGGTTTGGCATGAAAATCAGAAGTCAAGAGTAAGAGCAGTGGAAATGGGACTGCTGAGGAATGTATGTGGAGCACAGAGAGTGGATAGGATATGGAATAATGTGATATGTGAAAGATGCAGAGTGAGGAAGTCTGTGGACACCAGAATTGAAGAGAGTGTACCGAGATGGTATGATCATATGGAGAGAATGGATAACAGAGTGATGAGAAAGGTATATCTGAGTGAATTTGAAGGAGGGAAGAGGCGAGGTAGGCCAAGAAGAAGGTGGAAGGAAATGGTGGATGAGTGTATAAGGAAAAGAGGTATGGAAGTTGATGAGGCTAAGGGACTGACAAGAGACCGAGTTGGATGGATGAATTTTATGTGGAGAAGTGCATAACCAGGGATTTGGCACCTCTTTTTAGCATGACAGCATTTGGATTGGCTCTGTAAGATAGGTAGGTATATGTTAAGCTACAGAACATGGTGATTTTTTTTTTTTTTTTTTTTTTTTTTTTTTGCCTGTGTTGGAGCCAAGATTTCAAGGGCTAGAATGATGAGTGAATGGAAGTGTAGCCCATTGAATTGGGCAATCTTTGGCTGTCTGGACGTTGCTACTCCTCACTCTGCCGTAGGGTGGGAAACGAGGTGTGGGTGATGATGATGATGATGATGATGATGATTATTATTATTATTATAAATATTATTATTATTATTATTATTATTAAAAATTAATAAGAATACTGTACCTTCTTGCAACAATTGGACTTAAAGGAAAACAAGGAAAACATTGATTATTTCCAACTTCTCATTGTCAGTGAATTATTAAATTTACCTAGTCTTGTCCTGTTGCCATGCTTGAATGCTTCAGCACTTTTTTAAAAAACAGACCATATTCTGTATTGCTCCTCCATTTATCCTTTCAGTATCATAATATCTTTCTTATATCTTTCTTGCTACAGCTGGTTAATTTTATTCAGTTCATATGAGACAGGTTTCGCTGAAAGGGTTAATTGGAACTACTTCTAAGCTCTATAATATGCAGAATCTCAAAAGCAGAATGAATAGTCTTGTAGTAGAAGGAGTAAAATTTAAGACATCAACATAGTCAAAAGCTTGAGTGATGTTATTACTCTGACCATTTGAACCTGGCCTAAAATTGCTATCTCAGCATTTTGAAGGTTGAGATGAATCATCAAGTTTCATCACTAGAATATGGTTTTAGTTGCAAAGAAGTACTTTGGTAAAGTTGTGGAGCCTCGTATTGTTTTATTTTGACGTTAAGTTATGTGACACAGGCTGCTAAAGGAAGTCTTGGTCAGAGTACAGTGGATGAACAAGTGTATAATAGATGGTAGAACAAGTGCGCTTCTTGACAAATGAGTGAAGTGTGAAACTCAAAGTTCAGTGAATTGATATACTTTCAGAGGATATTCATTATAGTACACTCATAAAGTGCCACTTATCTCTCTCTCTCTCTCTCTCTCTCTCTCTCTCTCTCTCTAAATATAA
>JAGKTI010000581.1:103160-125913 GCA_018397915.1 Birgus latro | reverse complement strand
GGACAGAGTGACATGGAGGCGATTTGTTTGTGGCCACCCTGTTCGGGATTGAGGCGTCTGGCAATAGATAGATAGATAGACCATATTAACCCCTTTGCAGTACAGGAATCTGAGGTTGTCATAATCCAGAATAGTTTAACAGTATGAAACTGACCTACATTTCCAGTATCATTTTCATGTATATCATGTAAATCCCCTATTGCCCAAACAGGAGTGTAGGGGCATGGGGCTAGGTTCATAGTTCAGGCACCTGAGGCGAGTGACCAGTTTTTTTTAATTCTGTGTGGCATTATGACCATACTCCAACCCCTGTTCAGATGTAAGCCCGTGTGGGCCACATTCAGTTGGAGCATTTTAACTCACCAGACAATCAAGGATCCATTTGTTTATAAGGTTACCCCCCATCTTATTAAATGGTTTCCTGGACTGCAAGAAACCATTTGATTTGCTATTTAGGCAGGGTGGTTCCTCTGGTGTATTATGCTACTAGACTGACAAGATTTAAAAAGGACATGAGGTTGTTAAGTGCCCCCAAATATCACCAGTAGCATTAACATTACTGAAAAACTTGTAGTCATCCATAGGAGATGAGAACCATATTGTATTAAGCAATTCAGTTACTCTGGAATATTTTGCCACTAGCCTGTCACGTTTATATAAATAGGGAATTTATAGGTGGGGGCGCTCACCATCCACCCACTCGATGTAGTTCTTCTCTCGGGTGTCTGCCTTTTCCTCTCCTCCATCCTTCTTTCCGTCAGTCCTCTTCTGTCTTTCTTTCCTTCATTCTTTCCTTGTCCTTCTGCCTACAGGTGACTTTACACTCCCTCTTCTGTCTCTCTTTCCTTCATTCTTTCCTCGTCCTTCTGCCTGTGGGTGACTCTACACTGAGTGACAAGCCAGATAGTTTCCTGTACACCAGAAAACCATTTACTACGCTGGGTGGTAGCCATATAACCAGATTCTGGCGCCTGGTGGTTTAGTGGATAATTACAGCGCTCCAGTCGGATTGAGCCGGTGAAGGTTTATATCCAAGGGATGGTTGGGATTTATTGCTCACGTAATGCCAATGAAGGATGAGTGAGGTTGGTCACTCTCATCTTAAATGTCAGGACCAACTTGCCTAGCCCTGGGTTCCTACGCTTCCCTGTGGGGCAACATTAGGATTGGATGATGGATGGTTGGATAGGAATTTATAAAACATAGTGTTTTGTAAGAATTAACAAAGTGTTGAGTGACATTGCAGTGGTGGCAACTAATAAGAATAGGAAGTCATGAGGGAATGTGGAGGTCAAATGAGCAGTGGAAGAGAAAGTAAGAGGTGGATGTAGCGAAAGAATGTGGATGGAAGTGAGGCATAGGTAAGCCTCACCAAAGCTGACCAGCATGCCTGAATGCAAAACCATTTTTTAAGCCAGTGAAGCAAACAAGAAACTTCCTCCTCCTCCTTCTGTTCTTCTTTTCCTTCTTCTTTTCTTCTTGTCCAGTTCTTCTTCTTGTTCAGTTCTTCTTCTTCAGCTTTTTCTTCATTTCTTCTTCAGCTTTTTCTTCATTTCTTCTTCAGTTTATTTTCTTTTTCTTCTTCTTCTTCTTCTTCTTCTTCAGTTCTTCTTCTTCTTTTCTTCCTCTTCAAACCTTCTTCTTCACTTTCTTTTTCAGTTCTTCTTCTTCATCTTCAATTATTCCTTCTTCTTCATCAGTTCTTCTTCTTCATCAATTCTTCTTCTTCATTTCATCTCTTTCTTCAGTTCTTTTTGTTCATATCTTCATTTCTTTTTCTTGCTCTGTTCTTCTCTTTCTTCATGTTCAGTTCTTCTTCTTGTTCAAATCTTCTTCTTCAGTTCTTTTCCTTCTTCCTCTTCCTCATATCCATTTCTTCTCCTTCTTCAATTCTTCTTTTACTTCTTCTTCAGTTCTTGATCGTCTTCTTCAATTCTTCATCGTCTTCGTCAATTCTTCTAGCTCTCTATCTATAGCCCAACACCCTACTCCCGCAAAGGGTGGCCGCAGGCAAAATGCCTCCAAGTCACTCTGTCACCCACCATTTGACTGCCCTCCCCCCACCTCACTCCCTTCTCCCTCATATACCTCTCAACTCCATCCTTCCACCTCCTCCTCCTCAGTCTCCCCTTCCCTCTCCCTCCCTCCATATCACCTACATACACCCTTTTAGTCAGTCTTTCATTCTCCATTCTCTCCACATGTCCAAACTGCCTCAGTGTATTTCTCCTAATTTCTCAATTCTTTAATTCTTCATCTTTAATTCTTCTTCAGTTCTTCTTCTTCTTTGGTTATTCTATTTCTTCAGTTCTTGTTCAATTCTTCCTCTTCCTCATGTTGTTGTTGTTGTTCTTGTTCAATTCTTCATCTTCTTGTTCAATTCTTCATCATCTTCTTCAATTCTTTTTCTTCTTCAGTTTTTCTTTGTGTTCAGTCCTCCTCCTCCTCCTCCTTTTTTTTTCTTTTTTTCTTTTCATCTCCTTCTTCTCTTCCATTTCCCCCTCTTCCAGCCAACCTGTTCCCTGAGGTCCAGTAGTCCTCTTATGTACCATACACCTCTACGTGTCACTACTTTGGCACTAACGCCCACCTGCCACATTGAATACGTGCTTGGGGCTGTCTCATACAGGACTGGTATGTTGGTATTAGCGGGAGTGTTTTTACGACATTTTGGCTGGTCTTATTGTAGTGCTGTAAATCAGGAAGCAAAAACCGATTATTATCGGCATTGGTAACTGAAGCGAAAAAATATCCGATAATCGGAATCGGCTGAGTGAGGATGAAAAATATATTAAAGTTTGTTTTGACCAATGACCCAACACTTTATCATATATTTTTCCACCATTTTAGGTGTGAACTAATGCTGTAATGATTATTTGTCGAAGATAATGTCGTATTCCACATTCTGTTGACTGTTCTAAATGGTAAAGTGCTTGAAATTAAACATATTTAGAACATAATATTATATCACTGTGGTTAGAAGGAAGCTTAACAAAATTACCGAGACAGCAATCTTCTGTCAAGGAGCTGTGGCAGACTGGTAAGAATTTGCGAGTCAGGCGGTTCACACTGGCGGTGTTCCATCAGTGGCATAACTTAGGCTTCATGTTTACTAATTGATTGATTGATGGAATATTTATTGTTGTAAAGGTATACAAAGTATACTTTGCACATACTGTAAACCCTTCATAAGCCGAACTATATGGGGCTCTACGCTGGTTCGAATTACCGAATTTTCTGTCTTACCGAATTTTCACCCCCCAAAATTGCTAAGACAATACCTATTACTTGTCCTTTCAACACTAAATTAAAGAAGCATATATAAATAAATAAGTTATGACAAAAAACAATTTAGTGCATTTAATATACCTTTAACCCCTTCAGTGCTGGGTGTATTTTCATTTTGTTCTTGCTGCCACCAGACAATTTTAGTCACCGTAGGTTGGATCTGTGGAAGTGCACGGGGTTGGTACAGCCTTCGTTAGCCCCTTCAGTATGTGAGTCCAGTCCTGAGTGCCATAAAATCGGCTGGAGGAAGCATAAATAAAGTAGAAATAGACGTCACAGTACTGAAGTGGTTAATTGGTAGAAAATCATTCACAGAGGCAGTACCGACTGTCGGTAACGTGTGTTGGAGATGGATTTTCACCCCCCCCCCCAAATTGCAATAATAATACTTATTACCTGTCTTCTTAACACTAAAGTAAAGGAGCATATACAGTGTATAAATTAATAAAGAAAGACAAAAAAGAAATAATTCAGTGCACATAATTTGCCTTTCGTCAGAGGCAGAAGATCGTCGGCAGTTTGTTTTGTTTTGGAGACGGAGGTGGTGGAGTTCACACTTGAACGTAAATTCTAAAAAGTACCCAGTATTAATTTCACTCTATATCAAGAACTAAACTTAAATGTAATCACTATAATAGACTGCAGTGTAACACCTTTCGTTAGAAGCAGTAGATTCTTTGGCAGTTTGTTTTGTTTTGGAGACAGAGGTGGTTGAGTTCATACTGTAATGTAAATTCTAAACAGTACCCAGTATTTATTTCACTCTATATTAAGAACTAAACTTAAATGTAATCACTGTAATAGACTGCAGTGTAACACTTTTCGTTAGAAGCAGTAGATTCTTCGAAGTTCGGCAGTTTGTTTTGTTTTGGAGACGGACTTGGTGAAGGTGGGTTAGTTCATACTTTAACGTAAATTCTAAACAGTACCCAGTATTTATTTCACTCTGTATTAGGAACTAAACTTAAATGTAATCACTGTAATAGACTGCAGTGTAACACTTTCAGTAATAATAGTACTGAACTTTAATCATGATCACTACACTGTCACATGCGCACATATTTTTTTTTTTAGTTTCATTCCTTTATGACTAGAGGTGCCAGTATCACTTCTTTTAAGCTATGAACCTTCCATGGCAAGGCAGAAGGCAAAAGGAGAGCACTGTTCAGCACTAAATGACAGTAAGAATGGCACAACTACCATCTCCAAAAGCAAGCAGCAGACTGGCGCCACGAGTCCGCTTGGCGCCATTTCTCCCCCTACTTTCGCATTTCGGCCTACTTCATACGTGGTCTCGGCCTGAGTTCGGCTAACTGAAGATTCCGGCTTCTAAAAGTTCGGCTTATCAAGGGTTTACTGTAATGGTAAACTCCAAGAAAACCATAAAAAAAAAAAATGAAAACCAAAAAATACCTACCTATACACTACTGTATGTACAGTACCGCTCCTAATTTTGGCACTGTTTTCAGGTCACTCTGCCATATTTAGACAGCAAAACACACACAGGATTACCCATATTAATGCTAAATGCCAAGGAAACAGTGCATACACAAGAAACATCCACAAAAAACCTCAGGATGGTTGGAAAATCAGGTATCTGATACCAGTGGTAACTAATCCAGGCCACAAAAAAATTCCACAGCTAAATATGCCACCATAAATTGGTCAAATTGGTTTAAATGGTATACTATCATCTTCGCTGATGTTTGTACTTAAGGAACAGCTAATAAAAACCAAGAAAACTGATGAGTAAAAGTACAGAAATGCAGTAAGAATAAATAGTGTTTAAGAGTAAAACTTACCTTCATATAATTTCCCACCATCCTAGTGCAAAATTTTGCCAGCACCTTACAAGAGTTTTTAAAAGCACATGTCTAGATTCAGAATTTCTTGAGCTTCTCATTGTCACTTCGGAATTTCAGTACAACTGTTAGTATTCAGACAATTTGCAAAAAAAAATAAAAATCATGAGTCAGTGCTATCAGTGTGAAGGAAGGGAAGGACTGAGGGAGTGAGGTGGAAGCCGGGATGGTATGGAGGAGGGACAGGAAGAGGGGGAGAAACGAGGCTGTGGGCAGGATTTTCACCTTTCTGTCACGAGGCGGATGGGCTCTTTTACCATACATTTACTCGTGGCTTGTGGTCTGTGTTAGATGCATGGTGGCCATTCGGAAACACAACTCGCAGTGAGCAGGGGACTTTTGGATGTTCGGTAGAGAGGTGGACGGCCGCTGTACATGTACTCGTGGCCTGTGGTCTGTGTTTGACACCTGGTGGCAGTTGGGAAAGACTTAGCCCGGTGGCCGTGCGACTTTGGACATTCGGTGGGGATGTGTACAGATGTTTTGGCACTGCTTGTGGGTTTCAGTCATATTACTCAGGTGCTGGAGGTTCACTGGGAGTGATCAGACCAGCATACAACTTTGACCATTCAGTACAGGAGTGGACTGACATTTTATCTCTGGTTTTGGGGTACTGCCTATTTCCTGCTTACGACTCGAGCCCAGTGGCCACAATACAGAACGTTTGAACATGTCGGCTGGCTGCCCGAATTTGTCGGGGACTTTTACGTCCATATAATAGCAAGTAAATTCTGATAATGGTTTAATAAAGCCAAGGTCCAGTATCTGGATAATGAACAGGTCCAGATACTGCTTGTCCGGATAAATGTAGGATTACTATATATACCATATTTTGCAGGGTATATGACATTTTTTTGTCACAAAATTACCTTCAAATATTCCCATGCGTCCTGGAGGTCAGACTAGACAGGTTCATTATGCTCCATTTAGAAGAATCTCTCATACAGTTATTCATCTTACTGCTTGGCAGTCACAAGTAGTTTGAAGAATATAAAGACCTTTGATTTATTGTACAAAATTATATTCAGTTGTGTATATATTCAGATGTTACGATTAGAAACACCCATGTTCAAGAACAGAACACTCAGGGTTTGTTTACAACTGGCCATGTGATGGTCTAGGGGTTTATCAGTATAGCAGCTTAGCAATTTAGCATCTAGCATACACCCTACTTTAGCAGGCTAACATGATTGCTGGTGAACTCCCTGCTAACCTTCTGAAATACAGTCATGATCCCTTTGCTTGCCATCCACTCACTAACTAGTAAGGCAGTCATATTGGAGATGTTGGCTAGCATGACTGTTGAGTCATTATAGCATACATGTGCCCCATATGGAAATTCAGTAACCCTTGTTAAGCTGGCTTCTCTTACTGATATTTTGTTTCATTCAGGACAAGAATATCATAGAAGGAAACAGTCTTATGTTACTGTTAGTGACAAATGGGAAAAACAGTTGCAACATTAAGCAATACTGCCTGAAATTACATCATTTTAGCAGTTTAATGCCTAGCATTCACCCTGCTCTCGGAAGTTAACATGATGACTGGTGAACTACCTGCTAACCTTCTGAAAGACAATCATGATCACTTCACTTGCCATCCACTCACTAACTAGCAAAGCAATCATATTGGAGAGAGATTGGCATGCGAGACTGCTGAGTCATTATAAAAGATGCCTGTCTCATATGGAAATTCAGTCACCCATGTTAGGATGCCTTCTGTCATGGGTATTTTGTTTCTTTCAAGACAAAGGTATTGTAAAAGGAAACAGTCTTATATTATTCGTAGAGAGAAACAGGAAAAACAGTTGTCAGTCATATACAGTAGGCGCGGAAAGTATTGACACTTTTTTGCCGACATCATTCTTTTTCGCGTTAAGTGAAGTAGGGTCAGTACTACCCTCCCCTGTGATGCGAAATGAGATGACGCTTTTTCAACAGGAGCTGCCAACCCTGCTTGATAGGTTTGGCACCACAGGAGCAGGCTCAGTAATGTTTGGGCAGCCACAGGAGGAGGATTGTCTCTGTGTGTGATGCACCACGAGGGCATGTTTTGACTCAAATAACACAGTTATTTGGTTACCTACCACATTCTCATCATGCCTAAAGTAACCACAAGCAAGGACAAACGTGTGGAAGTGATTACTTTATACAAAGCTGGCCACAAACTCCCATTTATTGCAAATCAGATGGTGTTAGACTGAGGACAGTGCAGAGACTGGTGAAGCGGTTCAAGGACAGTGGGGAGGCCATTCCTCCCACTCCACTTCCCAAGCCTGGGAGACCTCGTAAGACAACNCTGTTGCATGACGATCTGGGCTACAGGAGTTTTTGTGCTCGTAAAAAACCACTGCTAACTGCACTTCAGAAGAAAAAGAGAGTAAATTTTTGTAAGAAATATCTTGCCTGGAGTGAGGAGCAATGGAAAACTGTGCTTTGGAGTGATGAGTCAACATTTACTGTCACTGGTACCCCTTCATCACGAGTGTACCGCAAACCAGGCAGTGACCCCCTGGATCCTAAGTACACTTCCAAGTTTGTTAAATACCCAGCCTCACTCATGGCTTGGGGCTGCTTTACATATTATGGTGTTGGTGAGTTGGTAATTCTACCTGCAAATGAAAAAGTAAACCAGAACAATTTTTTGGAGCTATTATGTGATGTTTTAAGTGACTCTTTTGATAAAACCAAGGCAAGAGTATTTATGCAAGATTCTGCCCCTGCACATGTTGCAAAGTCAGTGAAACAGTGGCTAACAGACTGTGAGGTTCCCTTTATTCGAGATTGGCCCGGAAACAGCCCAGATTTCAATCCCATTGAGAATTTATGGGCGCACATGAAGCGGCACATCATCTTTGCCTAAACTTGAGGCTGCAGTCAAGCAGCTATGGAGCAGTTTTAGTCCGTCTGTTCTGCAAAACTACGCCATCAGTCTCCCCAGACGCCTTAAGAAGATAATAAAGGTGAAGGGGAATGCCAGTAAATACTAAATTCAATGGTGAGTGTTAATTTATTTGTTTCTCCTTGCTAACCACAAGAATGTTTTCTTTTTTTAAGATGGCGTCAACACTTTCCGCGCCTACCGTATATTAGCCTCCATTTATTTCATAATGAAGTTTATGGAGAGGTGTAAGAATTTTTTTTTCACATATCCTTAATTTATACTTTACTCATTTTCATTTAATCTTATTACTAAATATATTTGGTACACGAATTCAGATTTATAATACATAGAAATGTTAACTTTATTCATTCATTCATTCATTCATCATCCAGTCCTACGTTGCGTAGGAATCCGGGGCTAGACAAGTTGGTCCTGACATTTAAGATGAGAGTGACTAGCTTCACTCATCCCTGAGTGGCATTAGGTGAGCAGTGAACCCCAACCATCCCTTGGATATAAACTTTCACCGGCTCAATCTGTTTGGAGTGCCATGATCACCCACTGAACCACCAGGCACCAAAATTTGGTTATATGGTTACTACCCAGTATAGTAAACGGTTTCCTGGTGTGTAGGAAGCCATTTGGCTTGTCACTCAGTGTAGAATCACCCACAAGCAGAATGAAGAGGAAGGAAAGAAAGACAGATGAGGGAATGTAAAGTCACCCGTAGGCAGAAGGATGAGGAAAGAATGAAGGAAAGAATGACAGAAGAGGATGGAAGGAAAGAAGATTAGAGGAGAGGAAAGGGCAGACACCCAAGAGCAGCACTACATCGAGTGAGTGGATGGTGAGGGCCCCCACCTACCACAAAAAATATATATATACAATAATTGGCTCAGTGGGTTAGAGCGCTCCGCTCTGGCCGTAGGGTCGGAGGATCGAATCCACCCAAGGGTCATTGGTAGACATCAGGAAGGGCATCCGGTCATAAAATGCTACACGCTCCAATTCCAAAAAGGCCGACGCATGCAAGCATGTTGCAGCCTTCAAAAAACGAAACGAAACGAATAATACCTCGGTATACAATAATACCCCTAGATGCGATACCCCGGCTTAATGATGGGGGTAGAAATAGCACCATACTCCACCTAACAATGGCCAGACCCCGGTTTAACGATGGGTTTTGATTTTTTTATCAATTTTGATGATATTTTAGACTAAAATTGTGTGTTTAGGTTGATTAATAAACTGTTTTTAGACTTTCATTAATGTGTTTTAGCAATAGGTGGGATGAACATTGTCATTTTGGGGTACAGGTTACTAAGCTTGATTTTTTCCCGGACGTATAGTTGACAATTTTCAGATTTTATTTGTTGGTTTTAGTGAGTTATTTACAGGTGTTAGGCTTAGGTTAGCTTCCTTGACAGCTGTTAGGCCATTTAGATTGGCTTTAAACTTGTCTTTGGGCTCATTTAGGTGGATTTTGAGCTTGGTTTGAGAGGAAACCCAAGGCTGGTAAATGCTCCACATTACATGTTAAAAGTACCCCAATATATGATACTTCGCCTAATGATGGGATTTTACCTAACCAATTGCATTGTTAAACTGGGGTATGCCTGTATATATACGTTACATATACAGTCTGTCCTTGCCTAACACAATTAATTGCTTCCGCACCCCTACCGTGTTGGAGAAATTTCGTGTTACAGGGACTCTTGAAACCCCTTATTTCCTTCCATACCCCTGCCCAAAGTCCACTTTATCCCTTCTTGTGGTGCAAAATTTTTTTATACCCCAGAATTTTAACCTCCTACAAAGCATTAATATGGTTCAAAAAATTATAAAAGAGTATTATTACAGTTAAAAGCCACATTTTATTTACCTTATGGGAGGATAAGAGGAGACACACTATGCCGGAGAGGAGGTGGAGGGGAGAACGCTGGTTAAAATCCTTCAAAGTCAGTAGCACTTATAACACTTCTCACATCATCATCTATGTTATCCATGGCCTCTTCTTCCTGATGGCGTTGGATATCCTCTTCCTGGAGTTCAGCAGCTGAAGCGTGATTGGCTGGGAGGTAGATGACACCCGTTGGCAAGGCAGCGTTCCTTTGATCCATCTCATCACCACCCGCCTGGTTCATAAAACCATGTTAGCTTCATCAGTGGCCTTGTTAGAAGCGATATTGCTTCCGGAAAATGATACCTTGTTAGATCATTTGCGTGTTAGGGAAAACTGTGTTAGACAAGGTTAGACTGTACAGTAAGACCTCACTATAACGTACTAATTGGGGCCCAAGCCAGTCCAAAAAATGCAAAATTCCGATAAAAGCGACATCCGGACTTACCCCTGCTAATCCGGACTTTTTCCGATATATCAGACATTAGTCCGGATTGCATCAGTGGTTTTCACCATTGTAGTATTGTACTGTGTTATACCTTCACTACATTAATCAAATGGTAAAATAATACTGTACTGTGCACTGAAAAACATGTCTTTTACTTGTCTTATTGTGGTGAACATAGCAGAAGTGGTCAGGCAGTCCGGACTGCTTTCCGGCTTTATCGGACTTTTTCCGATATACTGTATAGGAGTTTAGTCCGGTAGCTCCTCGAGTCTGATAAAAGCGAATTCCAGTCTATTGAAGTCGGTTATATCAAGGTTTTACTGTATGATTCTATTTGACTTTTGTAGTGAATGTATAATACAGTACAGTACTGCAGTGGTAGTGAAAACAGTTAAAAACCGTTGGTGGGATCCGGACTAATGTCTTATATATCGGAAAAAGTCCGGGTTAGCAGGGGAAAGTCCGGATGTCGCTTTGATTGGAATTTCACTTTTTTCGGAATGGCTTGGGCCCCAGTTAGTCCGTTATAATGAGGGTTTACTGTATTTTACTGTACCTAGTAAGTGGAAGGAGATATATGTAATAAGATTAATTATTTATTTATCAATACAGTAATTTTCACTTATGTGTGTACAGAGTGGAGGGCAGCCAGTGTACATCACTCAGAGCCAGACACAACAACAGTAACCATGGTGGTGAGGCAGGTAAGGGATCTGCAGAACCATCGACCCACCCTCCACGTGAACATATGCTGGTATTATTAGTTATATTAATGCAGAGTACAACTCTTCCATTGTTTTTATTACTGTTTTCAAACTCAAAATGAAGTTCACTTCTTTGACAAAGTGCCCTTCAAAATCATGTACTTTATAGAGTGTAGGTTATTCAGGCATTCATTATGTATGTATGTATATACTGGTACTGTATATATATCACATATTGATATGTTTATGAAATGTTGATGTATTTGTAATTGGCAAGACAGATCCACGAGGAAGACATTTACATTTGAACAGTTTAGATGGTGAGAGATGATGCCGACTCAGGAAAGAAGTTACATGGTCTTTCTCATACAGGCATATTTTTATGAGTTTAAGTGAATTAAAATAAACTGGTGAGATTAAGAGAGAAGGTGAAAGATCTGTGTTTGAACATTTTGGATTTTCAGCTGACAGACTAATGAAGAGACACTCTTGCTCTCCAGTACGTTGTGTTCCATTAATTTTTTTTTTCCATAGCAATATTGTACTTTATTGTGCTGTAATAGAAACATGTGATGTCTGAGAAGATCTGTGTTTTTATGCTGAATGGCAAGGTTAGAATATGAGTGCATATAAGTGAAGTAAGCGAGTAGGGAGCATTATGGGATTATCAGGAGGAGGTGTGTGTGGGTGTATAACTGAAGTGAGATACAACTCTTCATCCTAAAGTTTATGTAGCAAATATTTTCAGTTATTATTTAAGTTATCATTAGCTGAAAACTCATGTTTGTATATAAGATTAAGTAAAAATTATAAAACTTGTATACAGCTGTCATTCTTAATTAAGTGATTATTCAGTATTCTTGATTCTTAATAAGTTATTTTATACATTTTTTTGAATATGCATAGTAATAAATTGTCATTTTATAGAACATTAATTCAATACCTGATTCCTTTTTAACTCCTTTAGTAAAAAAAAAAAAAAATCAGTATCATCCATAAAGCATCAGTATTATCCATCCATAAAGCATTATTAACCTATGTGATGAATTATTGTTGTCCAACCCTGGCCTGCCTGATTGAGAAGACCCAGCTACTGCAGGAAGGCAACTGCCCCTACAAGGTCGTCTCATTGGTTCCCTACACTGTTGATGTCTGCACCTTAATGTGGTCCCATGTGCTGCATGGGCCTTTACTACAAGCTGGGCATGTGTCATATGTGATTCTATCCAACCCATATCTAAGTTGGTAGCTGAGGAGGGCTGAGTGATGTCCTATACAAAGCCTAGTGAGATGAACTCTACCACCTCCAATCATCTGTATTTAAGGACACCTTTGATTGGTGGATGTCAGGAGAGGGAGTTTGTAATACAGTGTTCTGATTGAGACGTTGTATTGCCCTGTGGGTGAAGCAAGTATGTAGGTTATTCTCCATTGCTAGTGTTGGATTGTGTGGGGGTGGGATATTGTTGTAACAAGTTTGATAATGTTCGTGTGGTGATTGTTTGATTTACCTAGATGTGTTGTGTGGTTCTGTTATGTCATGACAGGTGTTGTATACTGTATTGGCACACAGGGAGGAGTACTTGGCTGCCAAGCGCAGGGCTAGAAGAGAGGTATACAGGGCGAAGTCTGAGTCACAGAGACTTTTACTTGATAATCTAAATCATGGAGAAAGGAAAAATATGATTTTTAGGGTGGCAAATCAGGTGAAGAGGGATAATCGGGACATTGTAGGTGAGCAGTGTGTGAAGAATGATGATGGAAGGGTAGTGGTGAACAGTGAGGATATTAAAGATGCATAGAGACAGCATTATAGCCAGTTGTTGAATGAGGAGTTTGATTGAGATAGAGAGGGTTTGGAGCCAGCTGATCCAGTGTTTGGCCCTTGGCCTTTGATTGACGCTGCTACTGTGAGTCAGGCAATAGGCAGGATGCGGGTGGGGAAGGCGGCAGGTGTGTCTGGGTTGACTGCCGAAATGTTGAAGGCCTTAGGAGATACTGGGGTGAGGTTAGTCACTGACCTGATAAATATGATTATATATGAGTGTGTTGTCCCAGATGATTGGCTGAAGAGTGTAATTGCAAATGTGTACAAAGGGAAGGGTGATGCCCTGGAAAGGTATAAAGCTCTTAGATCAGATAATGAAAGTAATGGAGAGAGTTCTAGAAGGTATGATTAGAGAAAGAGTGAATATCGATGAGATGCAGTTTGGGTTTATGCCAGGCAGGGGGACCACTGATGCCATATTCATTGTTCGACAGCTTCGGGAAAAATATATTGGAAAGAAAAGGGAATTGTATTTTGTTTTTGTTGATTTGGAAAAGGCCTTTGACAGAGTCTCTAGAGAGGTGGTGAAGTGGGCA
Organism: Birgus latro; assembly: GCA_018397915.1. Lineage (NCBI taxonomy): Eukaryota > Metazoa > Arthropoda > Malacostraca > Decapoda > Coenobitidae > Birgus > Birgus latro. The sequence goes on along the minus strand of JAGKTI010000581.1, from coordinate 112,464 downwards.
ATGAGAAAGCTAGGGTTGGAAGAGTGGCTGGTTAGGGTGGTTATGGCCATGTACATGGGTGCTCGCACCCAGGTAAGAGTGAATGGAGCTTTGAGTGATGAGTTTTCCGTGAATGTTGGTGTGCATCAGGGGTCAGTTTTGAGTCCCTTGTTGTTTATCATGGTGCTTGAAGCCCTCTCACGTGACTTCAGAGATGGACTCCCATGAGAGATGTTGTATGCTGATGATTTGGTGTTGATTGCAGAGAATGAAAAGGAGGTGGAGGAAAGATTTAAGAAGTGGAGAGATGGTATGGGGTACAAGGGCTTAAAGGTAAATGCAGATAAAACAAAAGTGATGATATCTAGGGTTGGTGGCGGTACAATCAGAGGAGAGGGAGAGTGGCCATGTGCAGTTTGCCACAAGGGTGTGGGAAGTACAGTAAACCCTTGATAAGCCGAACTTTTAGAAGCCGGAATCTTCAGTTAGCCGAACTCAGGCCGAGACCACATATGAAGTAGGCCGAAATGCAAAAGTAGGGGGAGAAATGGCGCCAAGCGGACTCGTGGCGCCAGTCTGCTGCTTGCTTTTGCAGACGGTAGTTGCGCCATTCTTACTGTCATTTAGTGCTGAACAGTGCTCTCCTTTTGCCTTCTGCCTTGCCATGGAAGGTTCATAGCTTAAAAGAAGTGATACTGGCACCTCTTGTCGTAAAGGAATAAAGCTAAAAAAAAAAAAAAATTGCACGTGTGACAGTGTAGTGATGATGATTAAAGTTCAGTACTATCATTACTGAAAGTGTTACATTGCAGTCTAGTAGTGATTACATTTAAGTTTAGTTCTCAATATAGAGTGAAATAAATACTGGGTACTGTTTAGAATTTACGTTAAAGTATGAACTAACCCACCTCCACCACCTCTGTCTCCAAAACAAAACAAACTGCCGAACTTCGAAGAATCTACTGCTTCTAACGAAAGGTGTTACACTGCAGTCTATTACAGTGATTACATTTAAGTTTAGTTCTTAATATAGAGTGAAATAAATACCGAATACTGTTTAGAGTTTACGTTACAGTATGAACTCACCCAACTCCACTACCTCTGTCTCCAAAACAAAACAAACTGCCAAAGAATCTACTGCTTCTAATGAAAGGTGTTACACTGCAGTCTATTATAGTGATTACATTTAAGTTTAGTTCTTGATATAGAGTGAAATAAATACAGGGTACTTTTTAGAATTTACATTCAAGTGTGAACTCCACCACCTCCGTCTCCAAAACAAAACAAACTGCCGATGATCTTCTGCCTCTGACGAAAGGCAAATTATGTGCACTGAATTCTTTCTTTTTTGTCTTTCTTTATTAATTTATACACTGTATATGCTCCTTTACTTTAGTGTTAAGAAGACAGGTAATAAGTATTGTTATTGCAATTTTTGGGGGTGAAAATCCATCTCCAACACACGTTACCAACAGTCGGTACTTCCTTTGTGAATGATTTCCTACCAATTAACCACTTCAGTACTGTGACGTCTATTTCTACTTTATTTACGCTTCCTCCAGCCGATTTTATGGCACTCAGGACTGGACTCACATACTGAAGGGGCTAACGAAGGCTGTACCAACCCCGTGCACTTCCACAGATCCAACCTACACTGACTAAAATTGTCTGGTGGCAGCAAGAACAAAATGAAAATACACCCAGCACTGAAGGGGTTGAATGTATATTAAATGCACTATATTGTTTTTTGTCATAACTAATTTATTTATATAAACTTCTTTAATTTAGTGTTGAAAGGACAAGTAATAAGTATTGTCTTAGCAATTTTGGGGGGTGATAATTCGGTAATTTAGCAATTTTGGGGAGTGAAAATTCGGTAAGCCGGAAAATTCGGTAATTCGAACCAGGGTAGAGCCCCATATAGTTCGGCTTATCAAGGGTTTACTGTAATGCCATCTTGTGTAGTGTTTGTGATAAATGGGTGCACAAGAGATGTTGTGGTATTAGAGGTAGACTGCGAGATGATGCTGATTTCATGTGTGCGGCGTGTCGGGGAGAGCAGGCGGAGATTGTTAGGCGTGAGAGGGTTGAACTTGCAGGTGAGTCTCTTGAGTGTGTGGAGATGTTTTGTTATTTGGGAGACATGTTATGTGCCGGAGGTGGGGCTGGAGTTAGCTCGGTTGCTAGGGTGAGAAGTGGTTGGAAGAAGTTCAGGGAGCTGTTGCCTCTCCTGACATTGAGAGGACTCTCCTTATGTGCTAAGGGGTCTTTGTATGCAGCATGTGTTAGGAGTGTGATGCTGTTTGGTAGTGAGACCTGGGCAGTAAAGGAAGAGGATATTCGCAGGTTTAAACGTACAGAAATGACAATGATTAGGTGGATGTGCAATACATCCCTGCGTGCAAGGCCTGGGGGGGCTGGGTTTACGATGGATGAGTTGAGAGGTAGGATGGGACTGGAGTGTATTGGTGTTGTGCTGAGGAGAGGTAGGCTGAGGTGGTTTGGACATGTGAAGAGGATGGGGGATGATAATTGGGTACAGAGGGTGAGAGGTGTTAATATTGGGGGAGGGGTAGACCGAGAAAGACATGGGACGAGGTCATTAAGTGTGACTTAAGGGTTAAGGGACTGAACAGGGAGGCTGCCAGGGATCAAGCAGCATGGAGAGCCGCCATTAGGTGACCAAGGCCGACGCATGCAAGCATGTTGGAGCCTGCAAAAACGAAACGAAACGATATCAAGGTAACTCTGACATGGAGAACTTTAATTTTAGAATGTAAGTAAGTTGTGGGATTGGTTTTGGTGCGGCCAGTAGTGATGCATAGGGCATTGTTCTGTATGGTTTCAAGGTGGTGTAATGAGTACAGTATTAGAATGGAAGCCCATGCCAGGGAAGCATAGGACATCAGTGATCTGATGTGTTGTTTGTAAAGGGAGTATTTATGTTGCACAAAGTTTGTCCTCATAGTTGCCCCATGTACATTAAGTCAGGGGATGCACTGCCTCTTGATGTCTTGTGCAGGGTTCTTGAAGGTAAATCCAATGTCATATGCCACTCCAAGGATTTTTTTTTTTTTTTTTTGGGAGGGGGGGGATGAACACACACATTTTTAAGTGTGATGTGAAGGGAGTGACAGTATTCATATTTACTGTTGGTGATAAACAGGTCATCTTTTTTCCTGACCCAAGTCTGCAGTGTGTTGAGGTCAACTTGTTGCAGTGTGCAGGCTGTGTCTGCAGTGTGGCATTTGATTATTATATGATGAGTCTTCACAAGTAATAGGTCACCAGTAGTGTTTATGACCATACCATGTTCAGTGTTAGTAACAGCAACTTTATGTTCCCATTATATACATCCATCCATCCATCATCCAATTCCTACGTTGCCCCATGAGGAGCGTAGAAGCCCGGGGCTAGGCAGTTTGGTCCTGCCATTTAAGATGTATATCTATCTATATATGTATATATATATGTATATGTGTATACTGTATATATATATATATGTATATATATACACATACAGTAAGTCCTCGTATTTCGACGCATTTTACTTCGACGTTTCATTTTTCGCGCAAGAAAAAAGTTTCCTATATGTCTTACACTTCGTCATTTTCCCCCTAACTTGACATTCCCAGCCGGCACCCGACACTCAGCAGATGACGCATATGCTCCCCTGTTTGTAAACAAAGAAGATGGCGACCACTTCAGCTCCATAATATAAGTGCATATATATAAGAATGATTATTGTGTTAAATGTGAGTTTTGTTGACACTTGAGCATACAAACTTTATCAAATAAACGTCTTCAGTCAGTACATGACCTTGCAGCATCTGCCATCCTCACTGTTTTGGTAGCTCAGCTAATCTGTGGCTACTGGACAAGTCAATATTCCAACGGCTATCAGATAAACTGCTTATAAGACTTTATTTCTTGTTTTAACATTATTTAATAGTATTTTAACTTGCACATAAACTTACCAGAACAGTAATGTAAATATTAAACTTACAGTTTCAGTCCTGTGGAAAAGCACTACAGCAAATGCTAAAGGAACGACTAAATAAGTATCATGTATACTGCTTATGAGGCTTTATTTCTTTTTTTTTACGTCATTTAATAGTATTTTAACCTGCACATAAACCTACCAGAAATGTAATGTAAATATTGAACTTACAAATTCAGTCCTATGGAAAAGCACTACAGCAAATGCTAAAGGAACAACTAAATAAGTATCATGTAAACTGCTTATAAGGCTTTATTTCTTTTTTTAACATTATTTAATAGCATTTTAACTTGCACATAAACTTACCAGAACAGTAATGTAAATTTTGAACTTACAGAATCAGTCCTGTGGAAAAACAGTACATTGAATCACGTGATCAAAACAGACCGCGTGGGCTGCATTTGAGGGTTTGGCCTTTCATTGGCCTTTGTTACACTTTTAATATCTTTTCAGGTACATGTTTATTGTGTTAGGCTGTATAAGCAACTAGTAATCACTCATTTAATCTTGGATAGAGCCTGTTTGGTGTTATAGTACTTTGTGATAGGATAGGTACAGTCGTCAGCAGAAATTCGCTGCAAGGCTACTCGTATGGAGTGCGTCAGTTGGTCTGGCAATAGTGTAAAGGCATTAGTTGCCATATATGCATTTAAAAGCCTTTTTTTTTTTTTTTTTTTATTATCCGTAGAGTCGGCTAGTAAATAGTTTCGAATACAAATTATGTACATAACGTGAGAAAATGCAGAAGCCGTCAGAACATATAAAATGACGTGTGAGAAATTCATTTGCTGTTTCAGAATAATGAAACTGCAACCTCCTTCCCCTTCTCTAACCTTCCTCCCTCATGGTGTCCCTCCCACCCCCCAACTCTCTCTCTCCCTCCCTCCCCCATTCCCTCCCTCACTCTCTCTCTTTGTCCACTACTTTCTTTACCCGCCACTCTGCCTGCATTCTTTTATTCTGTTAATGGCAATAACCCAGTATATCCACCACTCTGGACTGAATGTTCCTGTATTCTTTCTTCTATATTCCTAAAGCCATAATTTGTGGTATGACATCACTCGTGTTATCCTACTCCTTTCTCCAAACTTGATGCAGCGATCTGAGCAAATATTTGTTCCATTCATGCATCGTGAGTCGGTGAACACTATCATAACCCCATACAAAGGTGTAGTTATAATGGATGCTACAAACTTAATCAGAGCCCCATTGAACCTCACTTAGTCACAAGCTCAAAGATCATGGCCCAAATTCACGATAAGTTAGCCCACCGAGGACGGATAATTGGAATGAAGGAAGCAGGACACTCCACTGCTGAAATATCTCACGAACAAGATGTGTCTCATACAACTGTTGACAAATGGTGGAGAAGGTGAAGATCAAAAGGTGATTTGCTAGATCGTCCAAGGTCTGCAGCGCCTAGGAGGACTACCACAAAATCATAGAGGAAGCATCAAGAACTCTGATTACCAATGCTGTTGCTATCAGGGACAATCTCTACGTGCAAATATAGAGTGATACAGTGCGTCGTCGACTGAAGAAGAGGGTGTTGCATCACAGAATTCCTGCAGAGAATGAGAAACTGACTGTGAGACACCGCAATCTTCGCCTCAGATTTGCAGAGACGTATGTGAACAAGGACCTGGATTTTGGGGCACAGATATTTTCTCGGACGGAAAAATATTTTCTTCCACAACACAAGGTCAAATTCACTGTTATCGACGAAGTGGCACCAGATACTCTCGTGAGAACATTTGCGAAGTCGCCAGAAGTGGCCATGTGACATGCAATGTGTGGGGATGGGTCCACTTATACGGAAACTTGCAGAAATCGAAGGGCGGTTTAACGCTGAAATATATCTCGAAATGCTGGAGGAGGTGATGGTCCCCACTGTTCGAGCTATGGCTCTTCCCTACCCAGAGCGGATTATGTTTATGCAGTTAAATATAGAACTAAACTTATGCTGCCATAAATAAGCCTATTTGATTGTTCTTTAAATTATAAAAAATTTTAGAATGTAAATAAGCCATTATGAAAATATGATTTATATTACACACACACAAACACATACACACACACAGACATACACACACACAGACATACACACACATACATATGCACATACACACACACAGACATACACACACATACATATGCACATACACACACACACACATACACAATTTCAGGAGCGGCAGCCACAGCGAGAAGACGTGTCTCAAACCGCCTCTCAACAAACCCTAAGTAGTTTTCAGGAATTGTCCTGTCTCCAGTCTTGTTCATAATTTTTAGTATTGCAAGTTATTATAGTCTACCAAAAATGTAAAGAACTATTGTCATTAAGTATACATGAATGTTTTTATAGGAATTTTGGGAACAGCTGTTCAGTTTAGTACTGAAACCGACCTTAAACATGGCCGACCATGTAAACACTGGGGAACCGGAATTCCCAGGATTTGACAGTGAAAAAAATGTAATGGATCTGGTTAAAACATTGATATGAGAATTAGTGGTCTAGAAAAGAAAGTGGAAGATCTAGTATCAAGAGACATGCCTGAAAAAAACGAAAATACTATACAGAGTTTGATACAGGCCAATGAGACAGCGAACCAGGAGATCGAGAATTTAAAACGAGAAAATATTGAATTACGGAGAAAACTAGAAGAAAGCAGTAACCAAACAGAGAAGGTAAGTAGTGTGTTAGAAGAGCAAAAGGCAAAGTGGGCACATGTGGAAGAAGAACAGAAAGAAGTGGTCAGTTTAAGGGAAATTATTCAGGAAGAAAGGGAAATGAACAAGAAAAAAATGGAAGAAAATGTAGTGAAAATATTGAAGAAAAAAGAGAAAATAGTGAGAGAAACAGTAGAAAGGAACAGATGTGTGATAATATTTGGAAACAGGGAGGAAGAAGAAAAAGTTAGGTCTGTGAGACTCGAGAGAGACTCAAATCAGGTGAGGCAAATATTGGACAAGATCGATCCCGAAGGAAACAAGTGGGAAAAAGAAATTGAGGAAGTAAGGAGGATAGGGCCATATAAGAAAGGGGAAGCAAGACCAATGAGAGTTAAGATGTTTTCAGAAAGTGTTGTAAATGACATACTTAAGGTGACCTGGAAACTAAGTAAAGAGGCAGGAATGGAAAATATTATAGTAAGAAAAGACTTGAATGAAGAAGAAAGAGAAGTCTTAAAATCTTTGAAGGACCAAGTAAAGGAAAAAAATGACAGTAGGACAGAGGAAGAACGTAAAACTTTTTTTTGGAGAGTGATGGATATGAAGGCAAGGAAGTGGTATGTGAAGAACTAGACGTGAAGGAAACAAAGGGGATGGATATGAATATGAAAAAGAGAAGAACGAGTAAAGATAACAACAGTGCAGCAAATCTGAGCATCATGTACAGTAACGTAGATGGATTAATATCTAAGAAAGGGGAAATTGGAGACTACTTAAATGAAAATAAACCTGAAATTGTTTGCCTAGTAGAGACTAAATTGCCCCGAGATGTCGATATAAAATTATTTGGCTGGAATAATTATAAGATTTGGAGGAAGGACAGAGAAGGCAAATTTGGGGGAGGAATAGTGATATTAACCCATAATGATCTAAGAGTAAAGAATATAGAAAGTGAAAATACTAAGGCTGAACTTTTGGGAGTTGAAATAGAGGACAATTATGGAGAAAAAACGGATGTAATAGTTTTTTATATGCCCCCCAAAACTAGGGCATGGACAAAGGAAGATTACAAACTGTTAATAAGTGAATCCATTATTAGGCTAGAAATGTTAATTGAACGAAGAAATAGAATAATATTAATGGGAGATTTTAACTGTAGAGAAGTTGATTGGGAAAGTATGGATGCTGGGAACAATGAAGAATCATGGGGAAATAAATTAATGGAATTGATGATGGAAAACATGTTAACCCAGTTGATCAAAGAAAACACAAGAATTAGGGGTGTTGATGAACCATCCAGGCTTGACCTACTATTCACAAAGGACCCAGATGATGTGAGGAACATAACCTACCATTGCCCCTTTAGTAAAAGTGATCATTTGGTAATTGAGATGGACGTGGTAGGAGTGAGGAAAGGAGAAAGAGATGAAAAACACAGAGAAAATAGATACAATTATGGGAAGGCAGACTTTGCTTCCCTGAGGAACTTTTTCCAAAATGTAGAATGGAGTAAAATGAATATGATCACAAATGTTGATGAGAAATATGAGTTTTTGATAGAAGTATATAAAACAGGAGTTACTAAGTATGTCCCAAAATTTTCTGCAGCTATGGAAAGGAAGAAAGAATGGTTTAACAACAGATGTAGGATGGCACAAGAGGCAAGAAAAAAAGCATGGAATAAAGTGAGAAGAAGGTATAGTGAAAGGGCTTGGGAGGAGTACAAGCAGGTTAGAAATGAATATGTAAGGATACGGAGAGAAGAGGAAAGGAAATACAAAAAAGATATTGTATCTAACTGTAAAAAAAGAGCCGAAACTATTTTATAGGTTTGTAAATGGCAAAATGAAAGTTAAGGACAGTATAATACGACTGAGGGATGGAGATGAAACATACGAAAGAGAGGAAGACTTGTGTGAAATAATGAACAACAAGCTACAGTCAGTTTATGTATTGGAAGACGAATTTAGGGAGCCTGAAATGGAACCCAGGCTGACGAGAATGACCGAAATTACAGTTGACATGGATGAGGTGCTACAGCTGATGAAGGATTTGGATGTGAGAAAAGCAATGGGACCAGATGGTGTGGCTGGATGGATCCTGAAGGAATGTGCCGACCAGTTAGTATGGCCAGTTTATGTCATTATCAAAACCTCGCTTGAAAATGGACAGTTACCTAAAGATTGGAAAAGCGCAAGTATTGTGCCAATCTTTAAGAGAGGAGATAGGGAAGATCCACTTAATTATAGACCTGTGTCACTTACTAGTATTGTTTGTAAAATCTGTGAGAAAGTTATTAGAAAAAGATGGATAAAGTATTTAGAAGAAAATGAAGTGATAACACCAAGACAGTTTGGTTTTAGGGAAGGAAGATCATGTATTACTAACCTACTAAGTTTCTACAGTAGGGTAACAGATGTCGTACAGGAGAGAGAGGGATGGGCAGACTGTGTCTATCTGGATCTTAAGAAAGCATTTGACAGGGTACCCTATAAGAGACTATTGTGGAAGTTGAGGACATTTGGAGGGGTGCATGGGAAACTATTAAAGTGGATGGGAGATTATTTGATAGGAAGGCAGATGAGAACAGTAATAAGAGACAAGGTATCACAATGGAGAAATGTGACTAGTGGAGTACCCCAGGGCTCTGTC
>JAGKTI010000581.1:46950-89534 GCA_018397915.1 Birgus latro | reverse complement strand
GGATCTAAGAATGAATATCTGGTCTACACAACCTCTTCCCTTCCTAAAACCTCCTTGTTCTTCTCCAACTAATTCCTCAGTAATTTCCCTAACTCTGTCAATAAGTATCCTACCATATATTTTTCCTATTACACTGAGAAGGCAAATGCCCCTATGATTACCACACACTGCTTTTTCCCCTTTTCCTTTGTACAGAGGAATAATTATACCTGACTTCCAATCCTCCGGGACTCTACCCTCCTCCCAAGCCAATCTGCACACCTTCCACATCCATTCTATTACTATCTCTCCCCCATGCTTCAGCATTTCACCACACACTCCATCAATTCCTGGGGCTTTCCCCATTTTAACTTTCTTCATTGCTTCCACCACTTCCATCCTGGTGATTTCTTCCTCTCTTCTCACAACCCTCCTTCTCCCTGCCATTCCCCAGCCACTTATACTTGCATTACTTTCATTCTCTATGTTCAACAGTTCATTAAAGTGTTCTCTCCATCTGTTTACTTTTTCTCCCTTCTCCACTAGTAATCTACCATTTTTATCTTTCACACCCCCACTGACTTCGTTGGCACCCTGTCTAGCTCTCTTTACCTCCTTCCAGAACATTTTCTTACATTCCCTCCACTTTGCACTCAAATTCCTTCCAAATTCCTCATCCACTCTCTTCTTACTCTCTCTTACTAATCTTTTCACCTCTCTCCTCCTCACTACATATAACTCTCTCGTCCGTCTCTCAGCTTCTTCGTCGCCCCTGTTCCTCATCCACTCATTATATGCTTTCTTCTTTTGTGCCACAGCCTCTCTCACCTCTTCAGTCCACCATGCTGTTCCCTGAACCCCCTTTCGTCTTCTCTTCACCCCACACACCACCTCACATGCTGCACAGATTTCTTCTGTGAATACCTTGCACACACCTTCCACGTCCCCCATCTGCTCCAATCTATATTTACCCAATCGCTCCTCCACTTCCCTTTTATATTCAGCCTTTATTCCATCCTCTTGTAACTTTTCTACCCTCCTTGTAACAAATACTTCCTCCTGTCCTTCCCTTCTTCTCTTCCTCCATCTTGTTTGGATTCTGATTCTGGCCACCACCAAGTGGTGGTCAGACAGTCCACTCCCCTAACCTCTATATACTCTTGCATCCATTACACATCTCATCCTTTCATCCACACACACATAGTCAATCATTGCCTTCCGTTCATTCATTCCACCGTCCTCTCTTCTCACCACTCGCCATGTATACCTATGGATCATTTTGTGCCTGAAGAGGGTATTAGCTACCACCAACCCCCTCCCAGCACAAATGTCCACTAAAGCACTGCCAGTCTCATCCATCTCTGCAGGCACTCCCCACTCACCGACCACTCCATCCACCTTCTCATTCCCTACTTTTCCATTCATATCTCCAATCAGAAACTCTCTCTCATTCCTTTCAAACTTTTCCAAGCAGGCTTCCACATTTGTGTCAAAACTCTTCTCTCACTCTACTTACACGATCTTGCGTTGGTGCATACACGCACACAATTGCCCACATTTGTAGTCCAACTTTCACTCTTACCCACAGAATCCTTGACCCAACTGATCCATACTCTCTTACATTCTCCTTCCACCTGTTGCTCACAACAATACACACTCTCTCTTTTGCCCTCTCATTCTCACCCACTCCCGCGCATATACCCCATCCATATTCCCATTCTCTCACACTCTCACCTCGCAATTTAGTTTCAGTTATTCCACATATATCCACTTTCGCACTCTCAAGCACCTGTACAATCTTTCTCTCTCTTTCACCTCATCATTCATACCCCTTACATTACAGGTCGCAATCTTTACCTCGTCCTTTGTCCGTTCCTTTTCCGTCAACTTTTGGTCAGTCCTGGTCCGAGGCTTCCTGTTCATATTTTTAGTTAGTTGTTTTTACGGGGTGGGGCACTAACCCACCACCAACCCTTTTAGTCGCCTCTTATGACAAGCAGGGATACTGGGGGAGAATTCTTGAAAAACCCCCTACCCCCAGGGGGTATATAAATATCACTCAGGCTTCTCCCTTCCTTTCTTATACACATTTATATTATGAGAACAGCTCATACGGGAAGAAAAAGCAGGGGAAATTAGCGAACGAGTGCAGATTGGATGATGCCAAGTGATAATTAGCCAATTCCTGGTGTATGGCACTATCAATTACCTCATTATATATATATATATATATATATATATATATATATATATTATTTTGTATAAGAATAGGGCATAGGGCTCATTTCAATGGATGAAAACAGTGGAAAAAGCCAGGGAAAATTTACTTAGCGCAGAGCGGCTGAGCAGACGACACGAGAGGGTAATGGAGGGGAGTTAGGGAGGGGGAGTCTAGAATGGGGGAAAATGGCTAAATTGTCAACAATGGATGAGAGTACTGATGACATTAGCAGCTCTGACTATTGTCGGACATTGGCAGTGCTGATAGATGATACAAGTCACCAACTGAAAGCCCGGGCAAATTAAAAAAAAAAAACAGAGTCACTGAAGTGATGCCCCGCGGTATGATCCATTGCACCTGACCATCACGAAAGTGACGACACACAGTTTAGGGGTTAATGCTTTTTAAACTAAATTTTTACAACTGTCATGTATGGGGAAAATTCCCACACACACACATTTCTTCTAAACAGAGTGAAGTCAAAGGTTCTTTCTCATTACTTGACCTCCTCATACTGACTTCCTTTAGCCTTCTCCATTGTAGTATTTCATCTTTCTCTCTTTATTAATACTATAGGTGGTAATAGGTGACAACTATCATGTATTTACTTTTAGTGCTTCCTACTTACTTCATTTTTTATCATTGTTTTTCTGTGTCTGCCTTCCTCTCTTCCTATTTCTCCCATTGTTCCTGTTGCTTTTAATGGCTGATTTCAGTTTCTGGTTGTGTTGTACACTGAGTGGTGGCAAGCTTTATCTTTTCTTTTAACCCAGGAAACTATTTACAATGCTAGGTGGTAGCCATAATTATAATCAGATAATAGGTTGATGTGGATCCTACTATGGTTCCCCAATTAACTGAGTGGAGAGATGTAAGTGCAGCATCCATCTGGGAACCAAATCTTCAAAAACTTCCTCCCCCCCTTGTTGTGGTAAGGTGCTGTCTGCTACAAGGGAACATCAGTTCACTGCGTGGGGTGGCCTTGCAGGGACGGTTGCTTGCCTGCATTTGATAGGTCTGCTCACTCCAGCAGACCATGAATACTCAACAACTATTGCTCTTACAATGGCCACTGCTGTTTTGAACTGTCTCTTTGCATCCCTTCTCTAGTATAGTAGGTGCATAGCACTTGTCCTGCAGCACACTCTCACCCCTTTTCGTGTTTAACACTTGTCCTGCAGCACACTCTCACCCCTTTTCTGTTTAACATTTGTCCTGCAGCACACTCTCACCCCTTTTCTGTTTAACTCTCTAATGCAAAATTTAAATGATAGTCATGTATGTAACAGGTCAACTTGGGAACTGTCTTCCTCAGTCTGTACTTCCTTCCATTACCATTAACCTCTATAATGTAAAATGTCCAGGCCTCTTGAAATAAACAGATCATGAATTTGGGCTTTTCTCATTCAGTTTTTCTTGGCAAGAACAGCTTCTTTGTGTTTCTAGCCCTTGATTCTTTCTTTGCTTAAAAAAAAAAAAAGTGCATTGCTAAGTCCATTGCTGTTCAGCTTAGCACATAAAGCATTCCCAAGGGTTCAGAAGTGTGCTACCATGAAAACTATTATATGCTGATGATTTAGTTTTGATTACTGAATGTATGGAAAGGGGTCAGAGGGAACTTCAGGAGGTTGAGGGATGGGATGTCAGCACAGAGACAAAATTAATATTTATTGGTTGTTGTTGTTGTTGCGTAACTTTGGTTAGTCTGGCCAAGCAAACCCATCAACTGTAGGCAAGGAATCACCCCTGTAGGACCGTCCCGTGCAGTGAACTGATGTTCCCTTGTGGCACTGGGGAAGAGTGTGGAGGTTTGGTTCCCAGACGGATGCAGTAACTTTATTTACATCTTTCCTCCTAGTTAACAGGAGCACTATAACAGGCACCACATCATCCACATAGTTGGTTATATGGTACTGTAATAACTGAAATGAAACTGAATAAATTAATCACTGTTCTGGCCGAGATTCAAACTCAGGCCCTCATGCTTGGATCGCGTGCATGTTACTACTGAGCCAAAGAGAGGATCCCCCTTTGCCTTTGGGCAACGCGGGCTTTTATACACCCCATTACATCACTCTTTTCTGCCCCTAGTGAGTAATTTGGTCAGTTTCGCTCTCCCACATGGTAGTGTAGCAATGGAGGCCACCACCGGGATATAAGGCTGTCAACATATAACCCTCATGGCCCTACCTCATATCCCACACCGCTGCCGACCAATGTAATAACTGAAATGAAACTGAATAAATTAATCACTGTCCTGGCCGAGATTCTATCTCAGGCCCTCGCGTTTGAATCGCGCGCATGTTATCACTGAGCCAAAGAGAGGATCCCCTACTTTGCCTCTGGGCAATGCGGGCTTTTATACACTCATTACATCATTCTTTTCTCCCCCTAGTGATTAATATGGTCAGTTTCGTTCTCCCACATGGTAGCGTAGGATTGGAGGCCATCACCGGGATGTAAGGCTGTCAACACAACATGTGACCCTCATGGCCTGGCCCTTACCTCACATCCCACACCACTGCCACCAGTGTAATAACTGAAATGAAACTGAATATATTAATCACTGTTCTGGTCGAGATTCGAACTCAGGCCCTCGCGCTTGAATCGCACACATGTTACCACTGAGCCAAAGAGAGGATCCCCCTTTGCATCTGAGCAACGCGGGCTTTTATACACCCCATTACAGTACCAACCAGTTTTGTAAATGGTTTTCCAGGTTTACAGGTAACCATTAGGTTTGTCACTCACTGTAGAGCCACCTGAAGAGCAAAGATGAAGAATAAAATGTGACAGGATGGGTGGAAGGAATAAGAAAGGAGGAGGGCAGACAGAAAAAGAATGGTAAAGGTAAAGGAAGTGATAGGCAGTACTATAACTAGTGAGTGGATGATGATGGCCACCTCCTACCACCAGTTAATACTGGTAAAGTGTGAGGTAAGTAATGTCTTGGAACATGGTGTGTAGTCCTTTGCTGTATACAGTGGGAAATAAGAGGAATTCCATCCTGTATACATCTTTTAGTGGGTGAGTCCACAGCGGATGCAAATGTGTTAGAAGTAGACCCTGTTGTGCAAAATGAAGGGTAATCCAGGCTGTGGGCAACTGAATGGAAAAAGTCACTTTGAATGTGGAGAGTTCTGTTACCTGTTAGTGCAGGAAGAAAACAAAACTAGTTCCACTGTGGGAAGTGATAGAAAAAGATTGGGGAACCGCCTCTTGACTATGAAGAACTCTTCTATCATGCCAAGGATATTTTTTACAAAAATTGTTATGCTATATGATAGTGAAATTTTGGCTGTGAGAAAAGAGGATAAATTCATAGAAAACTTAATGTTGAGATGGATAAGTAGGATCTGACCAAGTGACAGACCTGAGAATATTGCATGCTGCAGGAGAGATTTAAGAACTGTGAGGTAAGTATTATACCACGTGCTCAGAGCTCAACTTCTTGCTCCCTGAGTATGAGGGCCTAATTTGGGGTTCTTTCTAAGACTGGGTCCAGAGCATGCAACCAGAGGAACGGCTCAAAAACACAGGCTAACCAGTCTTACAGGTATATTACCATAAAGAGATACAGTAGCTGGGCACAGTACAATGTGACTGATTACACTATGGGAAATACAGGGACTGGAGTTGTGACTAGTGATGACAGGGTAACTGCAGGTGTCGCCCAGGTGTGGGAGGGGTCCCATCAGGTGTGCACTCTCCGAAGGGGTGCGGGACCACTGCCGTATGCCAGATCGTCAGGTGAGGGCTGCGGAGTGATGTAGAGGAAGGCCATTCACTGGAGGGGCCTCTGTAGGTGCATCGGCCTTCGGGACTGGGGCCGAACGGGGCGAGTAGGCATGCAGACTTGCACTTACCCTTGGTGGAGGAAGGCTTGTCGGCTGGTCTGGGGAGGTCTCGGCCCCTTGGTGACTGGGGGCTGCGGCCCTGCCTTCGCCAAGAGGCTGACAGAGACTGCCTGCAGCTTTTCCTTCTCTGGGAGTCCGGCAGCAGCTGGTGACATAGGGGCGCTGGTTGTAGTGATTGAATTCCCAGACTCACTATAGGGCTGCTCCAGACCCTCTCCAGCAGTGACTCCACTAGGGAACTGGCTCTGTCCCCTGGGGTGTGGGGAGAGCGGGAGGGGCATCCGACTCGGCCTCTGGAGGAGTGAGGCAAGCAAGGGGCGTTGCCCTCGGCGGGTGCCGCAGGGGTAGCAGATGAGGGAAGCATGGTGGGCATTCCCTTCCCGGTGGGCACGGAAGGTGCCGCTGTGGTTCTGCTATGCCCTGGAACTGCAGGTGAGGGGAGTACGGTGGGTGTCCTCTCCCCAGCAAGCATGGTGGACGTCGCAGCAATCCTGCTCCCTGTGGGGTCTGCAGACAAGGGAAGCATGGTGGGCATTCCCTCCCCAACGGGCACGGTGGGTGCCATCGCGGTTCTGCTATGCCCTGGGACTACAGGTGAGGGGAGCACGGTGGGCGTCCTCTCCCCGATGAGCATGGTGGGCATCGCCACGGTCCTGCTCCTAGCGAGGGCTGCAGGTGAGGGAAGCAGGCGTTCCCTCCCCGATGAGCATAGTGGGCATCATCGCAGTCCTGTTTAGGACTGTAGGTGAAAGGAGCATGGAGGGCCTCCTTTCCCCGACAAGTACGGTGGGTGTCATCGCCGTCCTACTTGGGACTGTTGGTACACAAGTCCCACCCTGATCCAGGTGAACCCTGGTCCAGGTAGAGGGTAATGCAGCAGGATGGCGTACCTCCCATGGATTCCATTGAGGGGAAGAGGGGCTCATGGTGGTTGGGGACATTTGCCCATCTTGCTTGGAGTCTTGCTACGCCTCCCTGTGATCTCCCCTTGGTATTTTACCGCCATCGTGGCTGAAAAAGTCACGTCCCTGTGGCTGGAGGTGGTAGATGCCAGAGGCAGCGGTCTGGTGGGTTGGTGTGAGGTGTTGGAGGAGTGAGATCCAGTGCTGAGTGGGTAGATTTGGCTCCTGGTGGGGATCTCGGGGGTGGAGGTATATGTAGTTTTCTACAGGAGACGCATAAGTTGTGGTGTCCCTCGGAGGCGTTGTTTCCCTGGGTAGGGGTCCAGAGCACATGTTTGATCTTCATTTCTGGAGGTGCGGTGTGTAGTGACTGGCCGGTGACTCTGGGCTGAATGCTGGAGATGGGTGAGGCGACCTGGAGTTTACGAAGTCGCACGGGACACACCTTAATTTTCCTGGTTGGTTTGGCCACTGGAATTTTCTACTTCACCTGATGTATCTTGAGGTTTATGGAGGAGGTGTTTGGTGTGGGGGAGCTGGAGGTGGATTGTCTAGATGGTGTTGGAGCTGGTGGGGGTGGGGGTGAGGGTGTGGGTGTGTAGCTTATTGGTGGGTAAGAGAGACGGCCGGATCTTGTAGTGGTGGTGGTGAGGACAGTTGTAGGTGGCGAGGAGCTTGGGTCACGTGGAAAGGTGGTCGGGTGGGGGTGGGGGGTTCTTGGGTTGGGTGGTTTTGTCTTTGTGCTTGGATGTGGTGGTGTGGTGGTGGAGCTGGTGTATGGTCTGGTGTGGGACATGGGTGTGGAATGAGGAGTGGGTGAGGGTAAGGAGTGCGTGGGAGTGAGACAGCCGGATCTAGGAGTGGTGGGGGTTAGGGCAGGTGTAGGTGGCATGGAGCACCGGTCACTCGGTGAGGTGGTCGGGGGTGGGTGGGGGTTCCCTGGCTGGATGGCGGCATCTTTGTGTTTGGGGGTGGTGGTGCGGCGGTAGTTGTTGACATTGGAGGTGAGGTCGCTGGGGGTTTGTGGGGGGTCTGTGGGTAGGGTGTGGAGTCGATGAGGGGTGTGCTGGGGGACATGATTGTGGAAGGAGGAGAGAGTGAGGGTGAGGAGTGTGATGGTGTGAGGTAGCATGTGTACGAATTTGTCGTGTTGTTGGGGGAGGTGAGTGGCGGTGTGGCTTGCTGGATGGGGGAGTGGGTGCAGTGTGGTTGAGAGGTGGTGGGTGGGGGGCGGAAGAGACGCACGTGGTGATTGCAGTAGGTGCATGGGGTGTTGTGGTATTGGATGTGTTATGCTGCGTGTTTAAGGTCGCGACTTCTCGTCCCTTGGACACAGAGCCTGGAGCGAGGTTCTCTTTCTAGATCACGTTGGGCTTTTAAGGCATTCAGTGCGAACAGGGCATAAAACTCAGAGCAACAACCTTACACGTGTATTACCACAAATTACAACACTTCTACAATATATATGGCACACTTTACAAGGAAATAATGTAACACACAGATAGACAGGGCCGGGGGACTTGGTGACAGGAGGGTGTGACTGGGGCTTGCTGCAGTATGAGGCCCGGTAGTAGTAGAGGGTCCAGGTCAGCGTCCGGCGTCGGGCCCTAGGGTCATCAGGGCTTCTGGGGCCTGCGTCAGGAGGCCGACCCGTCGTCGTCTCGTGCAGGAGTGGTGAGAGGGCTGTAATAGGGGGTATACCCTTCCGCTAGAGTACAGGGCTCGGGCCTAGGGGCTGGGCCCGAACAGGGAGAATAGGCGCACTTGCCTGTGCTTACCCTACCGGCGAAAAGGTCGTCACGTGGGGCTACTGAGGTCTCTCCCCGTGGTCCTGAGGACGCCTCGGTTGGTCCTGGGGCTGCGGTCTTACTGCTGAGCCTCCATGAGGTGTGGGCTGCGGCAGCTTGGGGCAGCAGAGTCCGACGGGCTGGGGCCACCGGGGGTCGAGGGAGAGGGCTAAGACTCCAGACACCAGGAGTCCTTGCCAGGCCTTCTCCAACTGCTGGTCGAGGGGGAGGATGTCCCTGTGGAGAGAGAGGGAGAGGGCACTTGCTGTGACTCTTTATGTTCTTTTAGTGGAGCAGCAAGGTGGCCGTCTCCTAGGTGTGGCAAGGTGGCTGTCACCATTCCTCCTTTTGTGGAGTTAGAGCGAGGGTGGCTAGTGTTTGTCTCCTCCCTGTGTGCGGCAAGGTGGCTGTCACCCAGTGTGAGTGAGTGTGGCAAGGTGGCCATCACCCGGTGTGAGTGAGTGTGGCAAGGTGGCTGTCACCCGGTGTGAGTGAGTGTGGCAAGGTGGCTGTCACCCGGTGTGAGTGAGTGTGGCAAGGTGGCTGTCACCCGGTGTGAGTGAGTGTGGCAAGGTGGCCGTCACTATACCTCTTTTTGTGGAGTTAGAGCGAGGGCGGCTATTGTCTGTCTCCTCCCCGTGTGCGGCAGGGTGGCCATCACCTGGTGTGAGTGAGTGCAGCAAGGTGGCCATCACTATACCTCCTTTTGTGGAGTTATAGTGAGGGCGGCTGGTGTCCGTCTCCTCCCCGTGTGCGGCAGGGTGGCCGTCACCCGGTGTGAGTGAGTGCGGCAAGGTGGCCATCACTATACCTCCTTTTGTGGAGTTAGAGCGAGAGTGTATGGTGTCCGTCTCCTCCCCATGTGCGGCAAGGTGGCCATCACTATACCTCCTTTTGTGGAGTTAGAGCGAGAGTGTATGGTGTCCGTCCACTCCCCATGTGCGGCAAGGTGGCTGTCACCCGGTGCAAGTGAGTGTGGCAAAGTGGCCATCACTATGCCTTCTTTTGTGGAGTTAGAGTGAGGGCGGCTGGTGTCCATCTCCCCCCTGTGTGCGGCAAGGTGGACGTCACCCGGTGTGAGTGAGTGGGGCAAGGTGGCCGTCACTTGTCTCCTTTTATGGAGTTATAGCAAGGGAGGCTGGTGTCCATCTCCTCCCCGTGTGTGGTCAGGTGGCCATCACCCGGTGTAAGTGCAGCAAGGTGGCCGTCACTCTATCTCCTTTTGTGGAGTTATAGCGAGGGCCATAAGGTGGCCGTCTCCTCCCCACATGCGGCAAGGTGGCCGTCACCCGGTATGGCTGAGGGAGGGAAGCAGCAAGTGGGCAGCTGGTGGCCGACTCCGGGGTGCTGTCTGGAGCTAAAGGAGTAGCCCCACCCTGAACCTGGCGACATCTGGTCCAGTGGACGTGCAATTCACCACGACTGTAACCCAGGTGGTGGGTCACCTGAGCACGAGAGGGACGTGCGAGAGAGACAGATGTGCCCATCTGGTATGGAGCCCATGCCACTCATTTCCCCTCCCTGGATATCTCCTCCTCGGGTGGGTGTCTTGCCCAGGTAAGGTTGATGGGGGAGCTTCGGTATTTCGCCATGTGTCAAGGCTTTGCATTTCAGGGTGGTTACTTGGTAGGGGTTGGGAACGTTGATGATTGTATAGGATCCTGAGAATTGGGGTGTTAGTTTGTTAGGGATGGGTAATTGGGCCACCATAACTAAGTCGCCAGGCTTGTAGGGATTGGTGGGGGCAATGTCAGGTTGAAGGTCGTATTGGTTTTGTAGGTGATGCAGTTGGCTCCTGAGGTAGTAAAGAGGGTCAGATGTGGAAAACGTGGAGGGGGGCTGTAGGTGGTGTTGGAGTGGTAAGAGAAGGGGTGTTTCTCTGAACACTCGTTCATGAGGGGTAATGCCATCTTCTCGGGGACAGGTGTTCATCCCCTACTGTACAATTTTTACGTGGGCTGGCCAGTCTCCGTTTTGCATTACTTCTATTCTGGCTCGTGTTTGGTTGACAAGGGTATGGTGACTTCTTTCATATATCCTGTTTCCCTGTGCCCAGTATGGGGGAGACTGAGAAAGCTTGTACCCGACGATGGTGGCGAGTTCCATCCATATTTTGCTGGTAAACTGTGGAGTGTTGTCTGAGTGAAGGGCTTGGGGGATGCCGAAGTAGGGAAAAATGTGGCGGATGAGAGCATCGGCCACGCCAACGGCGTAGTGCTCTTTGGCCGGACGAGCAATCAGGAATTTTGAATAGGTGTCTACGAAGGTTATGATGTATTTATAGCCTGCTTTAGGAGGGAGGGGTCCAACTACGTCCACAGACAAAAGTTGCCAGGCTTTTGGACAGTGATGTTTCCTGAAGGGCCAGGTGTCTGTGTCACATCCTTTCCTAGCGCACAAGCACGGCAGGCCTGTATGACTTGGCCGGGTGTCCAGTACATGTCATTAAATACTTGCAGGAGTTTCTTGGTCCCAAGATGTATGTCGTTGTCTGAGTGTAAGTGAGTCATCGTTTCAAGGGCGGTGTCAAGATCGTGCGTTGTATGTCCAGTATGGGTGAACAGGTGGTCGCTGTGTCGGTGGAGCTTAGAGAATACTTGGGATGGTATCCAGTTGGGGCGATCTTTGTTTTGCCATTGTTGTAGGAGGCTGGTGGCAGTACTGATGGCATTGATGGGCAGCCAGGACAAGGCGTCAGCGTTTGTATGTAATTTGCCGGGCCAGTACGCTATATTGAAGTCAAATTCTTCGAGGGTTTCTTTCCACCTGACTAACTGGCGTTCTGGGTCTGAGACTGGCATAGCCACTACAAAGACTGGTGATCTGTTACTATGATTATGCGAGTGCCCACCATATAGGCTCGAAAGTGGTCCAGGGCCCAGACGATGCCTAGGCATTCTTGTTTGGTGGTGGCGTAGTTCTTTTCTGCCTGGTTGAGAGTAAGACTGGCACAGGCATTGATGTGTTCTCGTCCTTCCTGGACTTGGGCGAGGACGGCGCCGATTGCTACTAGGGATATGTTGGCATACAGGTGAAAAGGCAGGGTGTAGTCAGGGAATGTGATGATCAGGGCATTGATGAGCTTGGTCTTGAGGGTGTGAAAAACGTTGATGCGATCGTCTGTTCAGGTGAAAGGTTCGTCTTTTTTGTCATGTCATGCAGAGATTTTGCGATGTTAGCAAACCCCTTCACGGAGTGTCCGTATTAGGACGTGAGCCTGATAAAGGCACGGACTTTGTGGATATCTTGTGCAATAGCACGCAGTTGGTCAGGATCATGTGCTATGCTTTCTTTGGAGATGATGTGTCCTAGGAAGGAGACGGACCATTCAGCCAGGATGCATTTCGACGGCTTGAGCTTAAGCCCTGCCTGTCAGATGCGAATGAGGACTTGTTTAAGGTGCTGGAGGTGGTCAGCCCAGGTTCAGCTGAAGATGATAACGTCATCTAGGTATACCAGGCAGATTTCCCAGGTGAGACCACTGAGAACTGACTCTATTAATCAGAAGAATGTTTCAGGGGCATTGCAGAGTCCAAAGGGGAGAACGTTGAATTTGTAATGCTTTCCGTTGCTGGTCGAGAAAGCTGTTTTCCCTCTGTCCTCCAGGTGTACAGGGACCTGCCAATATCCTGATTGGAGGTCCAAGGTGGAGAACCAGGATGCTCCAAACAGGGAGTTGAGGGAGTCATCTATCCTGGGTAGGGGGGTGGCATCCTTTATGGTCACGTTAAGGCGTCAGCAATCCACACACAAGCGCATGGTGCCGTCTTTCTTAACTAACACGACTGGAGAGGACCAAGGGCTGGTGAATGGGGATATGACACCAGCATCGAGCATTTCCTGGACCTGCCGGTCTTCCTCAGCCCGCAGATTAGGCTTTTTCATCCGAGATGGTTGGTGAATTGGTGGGACTGTGGTGTGGATTTCGTGTGTCAGGTACGTGGTTTGGCTGATATCCGCAGGTCCTGACAAGAACAGGTCTTGAAAGTCCAGGAGGAGGCATTGGAGGCTGTCGGCTTGGTGTGGTGTCAGGTGTTCAGATAGAGGAGGAAGGGTGGCAGGGGAGGAGGAGGGGTTGTGCTTGGTTCGGCTTCCTCCATCTCTCTGACCACCAATCCTTTATGGAGGGTGAGAGGGGTGGTGAAAATGTTGGCAATGCGTACCGCCCTGAGGTGGTTGGGGAGGAAGGTGGGAGACAGTAGACAGGAGGAGATGGTTCCAGAAGGCAGGTTAGGGGAGAATAAGACAGTTACGGTGGGCCTGTTTAGGTGGAGCCAGGCCTCATGCTGAGGAGGGATAGTAAGGGAGGAGGCGATGGTAGCAGGGAAAGTGGTATGCGGAGGAGCACGAATGTTAGGAATAGGGGAGGGTAAGGTAGAAGACAGACCGGGAGGAGAGTGAGATGAGGGAATGGGTGTAGGAG
Source organism: Birgus latro (assembly GCA_018397915.1). NCBI lineage: Eukaryota > Metazoa > Arthropoda > Malacostraca > Decapoda > Coenobitidae > Birgus > Birgus latro. The sequence goes on along the minus strand of JAGKTI010000581.1, from coordinate 76,365 downwards.
TGCATGTGCAGTGTGGCTGAGGGGGGGTCTGGAGACTTCTGGAAGTGAAGACGTCACTTGTGGCAGTCAGTGTTGGTGCGTAGTTTCTGCAGGAGGTCCAGCCCTAGGTAGCCATCATATGCACGGCAGACTGAGTCAAAAATGATGAACTGATGTTTGGCTGATACTTTCGGGTGAGTGTCGGCTTGCAAGGCCCGAGTTTCGCCACGGATAGGCAGGGGGCCATCTCCCGCATCCATGAGGTGAGCTGAAGTGGGGAGAAGCGGGCCAAAAAGCTGAGGTGTGATGGGAGTAATAATGGTAGTAGAGGCAGGATCTGGCCGCTCCTGTGTCAACAAGTAGCCTCGCTTTCACCCCATTCAGTCTCATCTTATCGTAGACTGGGGGGCGATATTCTTAGGAGGTGGTCCCCGCCACCATGGGGAGGTGCAAGGGTGGTCCTAAAAAATCCAGTTGTTGTGGGGCGTCGTCTTCGTCTGGCCCTACTTCACCAGGGTCGGAGTAATCAGCAGAGGGTGTGTTGTCCTCAGCGCAATCGTCCTTTATAGAGGAGACCTTGTGGCGCCCTTGGGTAGCTGGTCTGCACCAGGCAGCTTTCACCTATTCTCGTATGTCGTGAATAGGGCACTGGTGACTACAGGCTGAGAACTCCCATGGATTTATGGAGATGAGGTTGGTATTCTCCTTAGGGGCGGGGCGCCTCTTGGTGAGGAGTGCCCTGGGCATACTGGGTGGTGTTGGAGAAACTGTGTGGGTGGGGGACGTCCTTGGTTTTGGGCGTGGTGCCTTGTGTGTCAGGACTCTGCTCACTGCGCTGATGTGTTGTGAGGTGGTGCGAGCGGCGAGAAGACACCTGACGAGTTGGACATCCCTGTCAAGGTCTCCTGTTGGGTTGTAGATTGTGGAGTGTTCTCTTATGGTGCTGGGGAGAATCCTCAACAGCGTATTGAAAATGTGTTGTTCCCGGGTGGCTGCGTCGGCCTCTGGGTAAGCAGCGGTGACTAGTTGCCTGGCCTGGTTGAGCGTGTCATCCAGGTTGCTGTTGTAGGTGAGGGTGTCAAGCTGGGATAAAGCTATAATTTTTTCCAGTGATGGTGTGACTGCTTGATTCACGATTTGTATGAATTGCGCCTATGTCAACTCAGTGATGATCTTTGTGGCGAGGCGTGAGACTGCTTTTTCCAGGTGGGGTAGAGTTACTGCTATCTTTTCCTTGTCATGCATGAATCCGATGTCCAACCAAACAGGGCGAGTAGGGTTGACTCTTGCTTACTTTGGTGGAGGAAAGCTTGCCGGCTGGTCTGGGGAGATCTTGGCTGGGAGTCCTGGGGGTGTCCCTTGGTGACTGGGGGCTGTGGCCTCGCCTTTGCCGAGAGGCCGACAGGGGCTGCCTGCAGCTTCTCCTTCTCCAGGAGTCTGGCAGCAACTGGTGACACAGGGGCGCTGGTTGTAGTGATCGTACCCCCAGACTCTCTATAGGGCTGCTCCAAACCCTCTCCAGCATTGACTGTGCTAGGTAGCTGGGTCTGTCCCCTGGGGTGTAGGGAGAGCAGGAGGGGCGTCCCACTCGGCCTCTGGAGCTGTGAGGCGAGCAAGGGGTGTTGCCCTCGGCAGATGCCGCAGGGGTGGCAGACGAGGGAAGCACGGTGGGCGTTTCCTCCCTGATGGGCATGGTGGGCGCCACCGCGGTTCTGCTATGCCCTGGGACTACAGGTGAGGGGAGTACAGTGGACGTTCTCTCCCCAGCATTACCGCGATCCTGCTTCCAGCGGGGGCTGCAGGTGAGGGAAGCACAGTGGGCGTTCCCTCCCCGACAAGCACAGTGGGCATCGTCGTGGTCCTGCTTGGGACTGTAGGTGAAAGGAGCACAGTGGGCATCGTTGCAGTCCTACAGGGGGCAGTAGGTGAAAGGAGCATGGTGGGCGTCCTTTCCCTGATGGGCACGGTGGGCGTCATCGTAGTCCTACTTGGGACTGTTGGTACACAAGTCCCACCCTGATCCTGGTGAACGCTGGCCTGGGTAGAGGGTAATACAGCAGGGTGGCGTACCTCCCGTGGATTCTGTTGAGGGAAAGAGGGGCGCATGATGGTTGGGGATGCATGCCCGTCTTGCTTGGACTCTTGCTGTGCCTCCCTGTGGTCTCCCCTTGGTATTTCTGTAAGCAATGCAGACTGGTAGGCTCAAATGGTCTGAGCATGTTGAGAACAAGAGGGAAGCATAATTGGTTGAGCCTCAAGGGTCATTGGCACTGAAGAAAAGAATGCCTCGAGGCAGACTGAGAAGGATGCGGGGGTGAATTCCTGCAAAGGAACCGGCTGGAGGTCATGACCAGAGATCGGATAAAAATGTTGTTATTAAGGCCATTTTATTTTATTTATTTATTTATTTTCTTTAATGTTATGTATTTTCACCAAAATATGTGATAGAAAACTGAAATGTGTGGTTTTAATCAGTGCTTCATTTCCGTGAAAAATTTAGGAAAACAAAATAAAAAATAATACACAACCAATACTGCACCCAGGGGGACGAGTGGATTCCCCCAGAAATCTATTGATATTTCAAAACAATAATACTGAATGATCAGTTGATCATCAGCAAGCCATAAACTGAAAATAAGTACATTGTTATGCTCCGTATTTTAAGTGCAACTTCTTGCTTCTAGAACACAGGCAGGAATTTTGGGTTCTCTGGTTCAGGACCGGGCAAGAGCAAGCAACAAAGGAACAGGGCACAAACACAGACTAACCAGTCTTACACGTATATTACTGAAATGCATGTTTGGTGAAATAAATGTTTCCCTTGCATATAGAACAAAATGGGCATTGTGAACTAGGCTATAATAGAAAATCTATGTTGGTGGACTGTACTATATAAACCAAACCGGACCGCCCTTAACCAGCATTTTTCCCGGAACCACCACCACCATGTGTGCCCGAAGGATAACCTGGATCCCCTCTCTCGGATGACACCACCGTGTTTGGAACAAGCATCACCTGCTACAGATCCTCCAGTAGACGCGCTGCCCTTCCACCCTCCGCACCGCCTATGCCCACCACCTGCAGCCCACCACTACCACCCATTACTGGACCACCTTCCTGTGCCCCCTCACGCCCTTCCACCAAACGCACAATGCCAACGTGTATCACCTCCAGTTACGGGGTCACGACTCCTTCACGGGGGAGAGTGGTGGAATACATGAGGTAGGGGTAAGGGCTGCAGACAACACGAACGCCGGTGCAGTCAACACCAACACCCCCAGCCCCCCCCCCAGGAATACCAGGGGTCCGCTGCCGACACTGAGTGGCTCGGGACGGGAACGGCGCACCTGTATCCCTCCCCGACGCCCCTCTAACTCCCAGCCAATGTCCCAGGAAGGTAGCAGTCGTCTCCGGCAGAAATTCCACTCGCCTGGTAAGGGGTGGAGTTTGCCTACGCAGCTCCACACAACACTGCGGTATTGGCCACCGTCATACCGGGCAAGAGGCAGAACCAGCCACAGTCCGTTCCCCAGTTGTACCCCCGCTACAGGGCTGCAGCACGGACCACCAACCGTGTCGGTCGGGCAGGACAGGCCACCAATCGTCCGCTTACTGTAGTCGTTCCCCCCAGAGTAGCGCCGCAGCACTGGCCACAAGCCGTGCTGGGTACGAGGCAGGATCGGCCATCGTCCATCCCTCTGCTACTAGTGCTCCCTGCTCCATGGTACAGGCCATTAGCCGTACCAGAGTCATAGTCCCCTGTAGGACCACGACGTCGGCCACTAGCCGAGCCGAACCAGAGGCAGAGCAGGCCATAGTCCGCTCTTCTCCTTCAGGAAATTCTTACTCCCCTCATGGAGACAGGAGAGAGCGAGCTGTGCCTCGCATAAATCCTGAGTTCCGACGGGGCAGAGGGACCACTGTGTCACCCACTAGCCATACGGGGGAGGCAGAGTTGGCCACAGTCCGCTCCTCACCCTCTGTTCCCATGATATCTCCCCACAGGGCAGTCCCTTGCCTGGCTCACCCTGTTTCCTGTAGCCGGGCAGGACACACCCCCTCTCCTGCAGAGGGAGCAGCTGGGAAAGACCCTTTCCCAGAGCCTTGGCCAGGCCTCACCCGAGGCCTTGGTTCCCTTCAACTCAGCCAGTGTGAGCAGCAGCTGAGGCTCAGCCCCAGCAGATGTAGCAGCCGGCATCGGGCCCTGTCGACCACTCCCCCAGCCCGAGGTTCCTGTGAGACAGCCCTGATGGCGACACCACCCTCCAGCCGTTGCCCCAGTCCAGCCACCCCGGGTTCCAGTACCCTGGGTCCTCAGCTACTCCGGGAGCCGCCCCGAACACCAAGGCACGACTTACCTGTTGGCGGGACCTCTCTGAGCCCATCCCTGACTCGGCATCGGACCCGCGTCCTGGCTTTCTTTGGACCGAGCCCCCGTCATTCCATCCACCCTCTTGACAGAGGAATCAACCTCCGGCCCACCAGTGATAGTGAAACAGGTGGACTTTACCCGTGTGAGCCTTTTAGACCCAGACATATGTATACGATCGTATGTGTAATGCGAGTGATTCCTTATAGTCTGTTCTCGTGATAAAGTGGCCAGGAAATCCCAGAGTATAATATTGGACGAGCCCACTAGCGATCCTGGTCTAGTGTATATCACGAACGGAGTCCTGTGCCCCCCCCCCCCAGTGAATGAAACACCACAGTGACCAAACAGGAAAAATTATATTGTACCGATCGTGCCATTCCCTTGCTTATTAATCTTCTCCCTCCCCAGTGTACAGGCACGTTAGTCACAGTGTATCTAGCCACCTCTGAGTGTTTCACTAAAATACCGCAGTCCCTCCCCCCCCCTCGCAGTGTACCACAGCACGGCTGACTTCTTCTGTGATAGACCGTCGACCAGATTGGTGTCTATCGACACAAGTGTTAACGTAATTGAACCTTTGTATCAGTGCCGTCCAGTGCTATACTATATTGGGAAATTGTAGCAAGTGTATTCCTGTGTCCAAAAGTATAAGTGTAATATGAGTACCATAAGTGCTGGGTATATTCTACAATACTTTCCGTAAGCCGGTATAGAGACAGATTCCAATTCAGTAAAACCTTGTATTAACCCATCTCCGGCCAACCCAGAATCTATTGTATCTAGTGTTTGTAATATTTGTCTCTGGGAAGATATTTGTACTACACGTGTGTAACAATTCACTGCTTTGTTTTTGTGTCCAGTCCTTTCCTTAGAAGTGCCGACTCAGTCTTGAATAAGAACTCGCTGTGAGTCTGCGTATTTGACGGGACGAGAAGTCGTCCTTCAGAAACGCGACAGGTATAGTTCACCTCTCGCCTATGTGCACAGGGGATGAGTAGTCGACCCTCAAATACGTGGCATAACTCCAGTGGCTAGTGGTGGTTCTTGACCCAGACGGTGGGAAAAGAACTTGAAAGAAAAAAATTATATGGTAGCCAAAACACATGTTTCCCTATCAAAATTCGACCCAGAACAATGCGACTTCACTACATACTTAGATATGGTCAAGCCATTACTTGACATCAGGTTTGATAACGACAGACAGAAAATAGCTGTCACTCTACCTCACCTGGGAAAGGCAGTATCTAGTGTAGCACCAAAAATAGTCCCAGATCTCACTTGGGCCAGATTTGTAAAAAACAGTAAAAGAGGCCATTACTCCTTCATTAGGGAAAGTTGTTGCGATGTCACAACTTGATGCCCTGAAATATGACGGTGATTTGGACAACACATTGATCCAACTCGGCGACTTGTCACCGCCGCGTACCCGGACACTGAGATAGATACCCGGGACAAACTTGTACTCCACACTCTCCTGAGAATCCTTCCGGGCACATTGAAAGAGCATTTCATTACCCATGACCCGTCAGGAGACTTGGACCGTGACCTTCAGCTCATCAGACGCCTCCTAGCAGACCGCTCCACCCAGCAACACATCGGCACAGTCACTAACTGCCCCACACAGGCAACGGCGCCCACCATTCCCACGGCACACACTTCAAATATTATCACCATCGACCTTTGGGAATTTCCTGCCTGCAGCCACAAATGCCCTATATATGACATTCGTAGGCAGCTATAAGCTGCCCAGCGCAGGACCACCACAAACGAGCGCCTACCCCTTACCTCACTACATGACAAGGGGGCACATCCCGATTGCTCACAGTCTGGGGGAAGCAGAGCCCAACAAAGAAGGAAAGGATCCGGAGACATCCCCAATCGTCTCCGGAACCCCCTCAGCCACACTATGCTCCTCTACTTTTTCCCTCTTCTCCCATTATATCTTCCATCTTACCACATCCTCCTCCTAAGCCCCGTTTTTCTCCACACACCACTTTACCTGCTACCATCGCCTCTCCCCTTCCTAGCTCCTCCTCGTTACTGTCTCCCACCTATCACCACTCTATCATCCCCTCTCGCTCCCCGACCCCACCTGACACCGCACCTTTCACCACTAAACCAACCTCGTCCTTACCCTTGCCAGCACACGTCTCTCCACCAGAGGCGCCACTGACCACCATGCCAACAACCAGGCCGTGCAGCCCCGCAACACTCAGATCACTGCCAAGCCACCCACACAAACACATACCACACACCTCTGCACTCACCACCACTCCAGTCACCACACAGATCCAGCATGTCCCCTGGGTTCCGCCCTACAGACGACCATCCACCACCACCCGCATCTCACCACCACACACCCCGCCCACTCTCACTCCCGCTCCCCACTCCCCCTCCCCACCAACCCCACGTCTAACCACCACAACCACCCATTCCGGGAGCATCTCACGCCCACCATCCTGATACATTTCCATGTCCATGCCAACATCTTCCCCCTCCACCAGCAATCTGCCCATACCAACACCTAACACCTCTCCTATAGTCCTTCCCCCCCACCAATACAGGTGGAAAATTCCACCCCGCTGTCATCCCAGGGAACACCCGCTCCACTATCACTCGGACATCCTCGCCTGCCTCTGGCCAGCGTTCTCCACTGCACCACCAACACCGCCACCATGTGCGTTTGGAGAGTGACGTGGATCCCATTGCTGGGTCGACACCATCGCATCCAGAGCATGCATCACCTGCTACGACTCCTCCAGCAGATGCACCGCCCTTCCACCCTCCGCGTCGCCTACGCCCACCACCTGCAGCCAAACACTACTACCCACCACTGGACCACCTTCCTGCACCACCTCACGCCCTTCCACCAAACTCACAGCACCAACCTGTACCACCTCCAGTCACGGGGTCGTGACTTTTACGGGAGAGAGTGGTGAAATGCATGTTTGGTGAAATAAATGTTTCCCTTGCATATAGAAGAGAATGGGCGTTGTGAACTAGGCTATAATAGAAAATCTATGTTGGTGGACCTGGGCCGCCCTTAACCAGCATTTTTCCTGGAACCACAACCACCATGCTTGCCCGAAGGATAACCTGGATCCCCTCTCTTGGACGACACCACCTCGTCTGGAACACGCATCACCTGCTACAGATCCTCTAGCAGACGCGCCGCCCTTCCACCCCCCACACTGCCTACACCCACCACCTGCAGCCCACCACTACCACCCATTACTGGACTACCTTCCTGTGCCCCCTCACGCCCTTCCACCAAACGCACAATGCCAACGTGTATCACCTCCAGTTATGGGGTCACAACTCCTTCACGGGGGAGAGTGGAGGAATTTATGAGTTAGGGGTAAGGGCTGCAGATGACAGACGCTGGTGCAGATGACACCAACACCCCCAGCTCCCCCAGGACTACCGGAGGTCCGCCGCTGACACTGAGCGGCTCGGGACAGGAACGGTGCACCTGTATCCCTCCCCGATGCCCCTCTTACTCTCAGCCGACGTCCCGGGAAGGTAGCAGTCGCTGGCGCCTAGTCTCCGGTGGAAATTCCACTCGCCAGGTAAGGCGTGGAGTTTGCCTATGCAACTCCACACAACACTGCGGTATTGGCCACCATCATACTGGGCAAAGGGAAGAACCGGCTAAAGTCCGCTCCCCAGTTGTACCCTCGCTACAGGGCCGCAGCACAGATCACCAACCGTGTCGGTCGGGCAGGACAGGCCACCAGTCGTCCGCTTCCTGTAATCGTTCCCCCCAGAGTAGCGCCGCAGCACCGGCCACAAGCCGTGCTGGGTATGAGGCAGGATCGGCCATCGTCCATCCCTCTGCTACTAGTGCTCCCTGCTCCACGGTACAGGCCATTAGCTGTACCAGAGTCATAATCCCATGTAGGACCACGATGTCAGCCACTAGCCGCGCTGAGCCAGAGGCGGAGCAGGCCATAGTCCGCTCTTCTCCTACTCTCTTCTCTTACTCCCCTCACAGAGACAGGAGAGAGCAAGCTGTGCCTCGCGTAAATCCTGAGTTCCGATGGGGCAGAGGAACCGCCGTGTCAGCCACTAGCCATATGGGGGAGGCAGAGTTGGCCACAGTCTGCTCCTCACCCTCTGTTCCCAGGATATCTCCCAATGGGGCAGTCCCTTGCCTGGCTCAGCCTGTTTCCTGTAGCCAGGCGGGACACACCCCCTCTCCTGCAGAGGGAGCAGCTGGGAAAGACCCTTTCCCAGAGACTTGGCCAGGCCTCACCCGAGGCCTTGGTTCCCTTCAAATCAGCCAGTGCGAGCAGCAGCCAAGTAGACGTAGCAGCCGGCGTTGGGCATTGTCGACCACTCCCGCAGCCCGAGGTTCCTGTGAGACGGCCCTGACGGCGATGCCGCCCTCCAGCCGTTGCCGCAGTCCAGCCACCCCGGGTTCCAGTACCCTGGGTCCTCAGCTACCCTGGGAGCTGCCCCAAACACCAGGGCGTGATTTACAGGCTGGTGGGACTTCTCTGAGCCCATCCCTGACTCAGCGTCAGGCCCGCCTCCTGGCTCTCTTCGGACTGATCCCTTATCCCCGCACCTACGTGTGGGGCCCTGTAAAGGCGCGTCACTCCGTCTGCCCTCCTGACGGAGGAATCAACCTTCGGTCCACCAGTTACAGTGAAACAGATGGACTTTACCCATGTGCGCCTTTTAGACCCAGACATATGTATACGGTCATATGTGTAATGTGAGTGATTCCTTATAGTGTATTCTCGTGATAAAGTGGCCAGGAAATCCCGGAGTGTAAGATTGGACGAGCCCACTAGCGATCCTGGTCAAGTGTATATCATGAACAGAGTCCCGTGCCCCCCCCCCCAGTGAATGAAACACAACAGTGACCAAACAGGAAAAATTATATTGTACTGATCGTGCCATCCCCTTGCATATTAATCTTCTCCCTCCCCAGTGGACAGGCACGTTAGTCACGGTGTGTCTAGCCACCTCTGAGTGTTTCTCTAAAATACTGCAGTCCCCCCGCCCCTCGCAGTATACCACAACGCAGCTGACTTCTTCCGTGATAGACTGCTGACTAGATTGGTGTATATCGACACAAATGTTAACGTAATTGAACCTTTGTATCAGTGCCGTCCAGTTCTATACTATATTGGGAAATTGTAGCAAGTGTATTCCTGTGTCCAAAAGTATAAGTGTAATATGAGTACTGTAAGTGCTGGGTGTATTCTACCATATTTTCCCTAAGCCGGTATAGAGACAGATTTCAATTCAGTAAAACCTTGTATTAACCCATCTCCGGCCAACCCAGAATCTATTCCATCTAGTGTTTGTAATATTTGTCTCTGGGAAGAGATTTGTACTACATGTGTGTAACAATTCACTGCCTTGTTTTTGTGTCCAGTCCTTTCCTTAGAAGTGTCGACCCGGTCTTGAATAAAAACCCGTTATGAGTCTGCATATTTGATGGGACGAGAAGTCGTCCCTCAGAAACGCGACAGGTATAGTTCACCTCTCGCCTACGTGCACAGGGGACGAGTAGTCGGCCCTCAAATACGTGGCATAACAATTACCATAGATCGACATACAATATTACACAAAACATGTGGCACTTACAAACACGTATGGTACATATAAGGGCAACACACAGTAATAGCACAAGTTCACACTGAGAGGTTCAGGTGGTGGCCAGGTGTGGGAGGTAGGCTGTCAGTCTTATAAACACTCAGTGTAGTATAGCACAGTTCACACTGGGAGGTTTAGGTGGAGGCCAGGTGTGGTAGGTAGGCCGTCAGGGGTGTGCTTCCGGGCTGTGAGGTGGGTTGTCTGGTGTCGGCGGCAAGGTGGTGTGGTGGGCGGCCCTCTCGAGGCTTTCTTAGTGGGGCCCTTTGGAGTGGAGTGGCCCTCAGGTGAGGGGCCAAACAAGGTGAGGAGGCGGGCGGCTCCGTGCCTGCCCTTGGAGGTAGTGGGAGTCCTGCAGGAGGGTCCTGGCTGCTCTTGGCCCGGGGTCGGTGAGGTGCCCCTTGATGACTGAGGGCTGCGGTCTTATTGGGATGGGGAGGCCGTTAGGGTCCACCTGTTGCCACTCGGTCCTGGGGAGTCCGTCAGTGTCTGGGGGCATTGAGGGGACAGCTGCAAGAACAGGACACCCAGGCTCACGACAGGTCCACTCCAGACGTCCCACAGCAGCTACTCTGTAGAGGAACAATCTCTGCCCCAGGTGGTGTGGGGGGAATGCAAGGGACGTCTCACTCGGCCTCTGGAGGAGCAGGCTGAGCCAGGGACGTGTCCCTCTGCGGGTGCATCCGGAGTAGTGGAGGAGGGAGAACCGGTGGTCACTCCCTCGGCTTGGCAAGTCCAGTGGACATTGCCAGAACTCCACTCCAGGGCAGTGGAAGGAGATCTGGTGGATGCTCCTTTCGCCTGGCAAGTCCGGTGGATGTTGCCAAGGCTCCCAGGCAGGGAAGTGGGGGTAGGAAGTCCGGCAGACGTTCCTCCCGCCCGGTAAGTCCGGTGGACATTACCAGGGCGTCACTCATCCCAGGGACAGAATGGTGAAGTCCGGTGGACGTTCCCGCTCCTGTAGGTTCGGTGGACGCTACCATGGCCATGCTGCTGGGGGAAAGCCACAGCCGAGGAGTATCCAGTGGATGCCTCTTATATGGCAGGTCCAGTGGGTGCTGCCAAGCCTCTGCTCCCTTTCCTGGGACGATGGGTGGAGGAGATCCAGTGGATGCTCCCACGTTGGTAAGTCCAGTGGACGTTACCGCGCCCCTGCTCCCGTAGGTGGGTGGCAGAATAGGGAGAACCAGTGGTCGCTCCCTCTGCAGAAAGTCTGGTGGACGTTATTGCACCGCTGCTCCCCTTGGAGTTTGTAGGACTGAGAAGACCAGTGATCATTCCCCCTTTGTGACAAGTCCAGTGGACATTGCTGAGGGCCTATGTGGGACTGTCTTCAGACAAGTCCCACCCCAAGTCTGGCGAGTGCTGTCCTGGCAGGAGAGTAACCTACCTGGGTGGCTCACTTCCTGTCGGTCTGGCTGGGAGGGAGAGGGGCATATGGTAGTGGGGGACGTGGGCCGGTGTGGCTCTAAGGGTCAGTCTGCCTCCCCTTGGTCTCCTTTTAGGGTGAGGGTCACCTCCCCGTGGTCTCTTCGTAGGGTGGGGGGTCTCGTCGTCGGTGGGGCTCCCTCCGTGGGTGCGTATTTCATACGTATAGCTAAAAAAGTGAAAAAAAAATGGAAAGGAACATCTGAATAACTTTTAGAATTAGGTAACTAAAATGCACCCTGACAATGACACCCCCACCCACCAAGGAGATGACGGGGAGGTGACAACCACCCTACAAGGGGACACCGGACAGGTGACTCTACCTTCTGGGCCACACCGGCCCACCTCACCTTCTCCCATATGCCCCTCCTCATCACAACTGGACCAACACCAAGTAACCATGATTGGTTAAAACTGTTATTTAGGCAATTTTAGGTACATCTCTAACAGATTTTTTTTTGGGGGGGGGGCAAAAAAGTTTTATGTGAAAAAATATCTTTTATGTACATCACATTTCCCAATCTCTGGTCATGACACATAGAGGATTGCCATCAAGTGGAAAATCCTACACATGCTTGCACAGACAATAGTTTCTAAATACAAATATAAATTGGGACTTCTGTTATGTGACGGATTTAAGGCCCACCTGCTTGATCCTTAAACATAGTGCCTAGAGCGGGATCCTCTTTCTAGAGCGGGTTAGGTGTTCTAGCAACTCAAGGAACAGAGCATAAAAGCTCTGAGCAAACAACCTTACAAAGATATTACCTTATTTGAATACAGCTGAATACAATACTAGAAAATATGACACAATACAATAGAGAGTAGTATAAGCACTATAGATAGAATCGGAGGACTCTGTGTGGGGCTGTGTAGCCTTGGGCTGCTATAGGTGCCGGCCATTGTTATGGAGGTCCCATCTGGCAAGGCGGCCTTCGTACGGTGACACGGGACTGCTGCTGGGGCGTTGTAGTCCTGGGTTGCTACAGGTGCCTGACCGGCATCTTGGAGGTCCCGTCAGGTGAGGCGGCCTTCGTCCAGCGGTACGGGACTACTACTGGGGTTCGGGTTGTCCGGGGTTGGCTGCAGGGAGGCGTGGTGAGGTGCCCGCCACTGAGGGGGGGTCTTAAGGTCGGGCCTCTGAACTGGGCTCAAACAGGGAGAGTAGGTGCACTCATCTGCACCCACTCTGTCAAGTAGGATGTCGTCTGGCGGGGTAGGGGAGGTCTCGTCTCGATGTCCCAGGGCTGTCCCAGCGGGCCCAGGGGCTGCGGTCTCTCACTGGCTAGGCCGTCGTCTGGTGGGGTCGGCGGTGTCCTCCTCATGAAAAGTCCGTCAGGGTTTGGTGTTACTGGGGAGCAGGTTGTAGGGCTCAGACCCCGGGGAATACCACGGGGTTTTGCCAGACCTCCTTCAGGGGTTGCTGCCCCAGAGAAGGGTCTTGAGTGGAGTGAGGGTGAGGGATCCCGTTCTGCCACAGCTGGAGGTGGGCAAGCAATAGAAGTCCTCGAAGGGGGAAGGTACAGGAGTAGGGGGCAAGGGGCAGCAAGTAGTTGTTCCCTCCTCAGTGCGGCTGGTGGCCGTTGCCAAGTCCCCTAGAACTGCAGGCGCAGAGTGGAGAGTGGCCATCTCCTGCCCAGTGCGGCCAGAGGCCATCACTGGGTTCCCATGCTCCTAACAGACTGCGGGCGGAATGCGGCTGGTGGCCATCACCGAGTTATCGTGCCCCAAGGAGACTGCACCCCTAATGCGACTTGTGGCCATCACTGGGGTTGCCCCAAGGAGACTGCACCCCTAATGCGGCTTGTGGCCATCACTGGGGTGCGGGTGCGGCTAGTGGCTGTCACCGATGTCTCCCTTCCCTGTGGGATGGTAGGCACAATGCAGCTGGTGGCCATCACCTGCCTACAGGTGCAGCTTGGGGCCATCACCTGAGTCCCGTTTCCCAGGGGTCCCGCAGGAGTTATGCGGCTGGCCTCCTGCCGGTGCGGCTAATGGCCATCACCAAATTACTGTCCCCTCTTGAGGAGGCAGTCAAGATGCGGCTAGTGGCCATCACCTGCCTGCTGGTGTGGCTTGTGGCTGTCACCGAAACCCTGTCTCTGGGAGGGCTATTTGACAAGAAGTGGGCAGTGGCTGTCTCCCCCTGGCCACGGCTGGTGGCCAGTACTCAGTCCAGCTGAGGGAGGGTAGTAGTTGCAGAGTGGCAGATGGCCATCTCGTCCCTGCTGCAGTTGGTGACCGTCACCAAGGTACCGTCTGGGGCTATAAAACTAGCCCCATCCTGAACCTGAGGAGTGCTGGCCCGGCTGGAGTGTAGTGTGCTGCTACTGCACACTCCAGTTGGTGTTGGTTGCGGGCAAGAGGGGCATAGGGTAGTGGGGGAGATAATCCCCTGTGGCCCTGACTCTGTGCGCTCCTTCTCAGCCTCCCTGTTGTTCCTTCCTGGGGTGGGGGTCGCACCTCTGTCATTCCTTCCTGGGTGGGGAACTAACCTGGTGTGCATTTTAACTCCATTAACAGAAACTCAACACCCAACAGTAAGCCAAGCTTGCATAATTTTGTAACACAAAGATGTACCCTAGGATTTACCTAATTACTCGAAATTGTGTATGGGTACTGTACAATAAAAAAAAAGACAAAAATAGCAAAAGCAGATGAACTATCTGCAAATCCACCCAACATATGTATTACTAGGGGGTGCGCCATTTGTGTAAATTTTTTACTACGTAAATTTTACGCAATAAAATTTGTAAATCCAATCCATCTGCAACATTTGGTAAGTTTAGACCCACATGTGCTGACAGTTTTGGCTGAACTAAGTTAACAGATAGGTCACGAAATAATGTACACCCGCTTTCCAAAGTTTCTGTACCCCTCGGCGGATGGAAGTCAGGGTAAGAGAGAGGGCAAGCAAACGGACAACAGTGAGTGGTAGTTTGGTACTGAGCTACGAGGAGAATGGTGAGACACCTAATGAAACTGGATTCGAAACATTTCTATGGCGCAAAACATTATACAATTGTAACATACATAGAATATAACTATGTTATTATGGAGTCCTGTGAAACGTGGTCCAGATATGACCCATCTTGTTATGCAGCGTATTCTTAGTCCAACTACTTGAGCTAGGATACGAGCATGTGCTTGGGTTCTTTTGTTCAGGACCGGGCTAGAGCATGCAGACAAGGGATAGGGTTCAAACACAGGCTAACCAGTATCACACGTATATTACCTTACAGTCAGTTACAGTGCTCTTTACCTACATGTACACAGGTCAGTTCTATATGTGGAACAACACAGAGCATATATAGCACAACGCTATGTTTCCCAGGTGAGATATTGTACAGATTATAACACCAATTATCGGCAAAGATATTACACAGGGGTCGTGACGTTAGTACTAAGGCACAGATATTACACAGGGGTCGAGGGTCAGCACAGTACACTTTATATACGGAGGTCACATTATCGAAAGGGAGGGATTTACAAGATTACACAGGGGAGGGCATCACTTCTGATTTGTATGTGCACTGAGTTTCCACAGGGTCATGAGATTCTGGGTTTCACAAGAGGTAGGGCGTGGATATTACACAGGGGTCACGACACTCTGGTAAAGGGAGTACACTCTCTGGGTCTGTAACACTAGGGGAAGACACAGTTGTCACACTAGTCACTGAGACGCACTGCGGTCACGGCACCAGTAGGTGCAGGTGTCGGCCCGGTGTAGGGGGCGGGCTGTCAGGGGTGCGCTTCCGATAAGGGCACGGGCCTCGTGTGGCGAAGTCAGGATTCCAGTGTAGGCTGGAGGGCGGCATGTGGGGTGGCCCTCTCCTGTCAGGGGCCATCGGGGTGCGAGGGCCCTCAGGACTGGGGCCAAACAGGGCTAAGAGGGGCACTGCCCGGCACCTGCCCTTGGCCATAGTGGGAGTCTGGGAGGAGGGTCCGGGTTGGTCCAGGCCTGGGGTCGTCTGGAGGGCAGCCCTCGAAGTCCTGGGGCCGCAGTCTCGTCGAGAGGGGAAGGCTGTCAGGGGTCGTCTGCGGCTGCTCACCCTGGGGGAGTCCGTCAGCTGCTGGGGGCGTTGGGGGCTCAGCTGCAGGGACAGGACACCCAGGCTCACCTCGGGTCCACTCCAGATACTCTCCGTCAGTAGGTCTGCTGGGGAGCAGTCTCCCCTCTTCCTGGAGGAGGGGGAGCCAGAGGGGCATTCTCGCTCGGCCTTTGGTGGGGCGGGCTGAGCCAGAGACAACGCCCTCACAGGGAGCCTCCAAGCTAGTGGAGGAGGAAGGACGGGTGGTCTCTCCCTCGACTTGGCAGGTCCAGGGGACTCTGCCGGAACTCCATGCCAGGGCAGAGGAAGGAGGTCTGGTGGACTCTTCTTCCACCTGGCAGGTCCAGAGTACTCTACCCAGGTTCCCTCCCGAGTGAGTGGACGAAAGAGGTCCAGTGGACTCTTTTTCAGTCCGACAGGTCTGGGGGACTCTGTCGGGGGACCACTTGACCCAGGGACAACAGAAGGAGGAAGTCTGATGGACTTACAGACTTGTTGACTCCCGTGGTAGGTCCGGTAGACTCTACTGCTCTCCTACTGCCAGGGGAAAGTTGCAGCTGAGGGATGACTGGTGGTCTCTCCCCTTGTAGGTCCAGTGGACTCTACGTGGGCTCCACTACCCTCCTCAGAAGGACAGGTGAGGGTCGCCTGGCGGACGTGCTGAAACGCCTGCTCCCTGTGGTGAGTGGTGTAAGGAGGAGGTCCAGTGGACCCTCCTCCTACAGTAGGGCAGGTTCCCTCTACTGTGCCGCTGCTCCTCTGGGGTATAGTAGGTTTGTGAGTACCGGTGGTCTCTCTTCCTTTTCTAACCTCAGGTCCAGTGGACTCTGTAGCTGAAGGCCTACTTGGGACTGTGCTAGGGTCCAGTCCCACCCCGAGTCTGGTGGGTGTTTCCCTGGTTGGAGGGTAATGCACCGAGTCAATAATGCACTTCCCGGGAGTCTGGCTGGGAATAAGAGAGGCATAGGGCCACAGGTGATGTAGGGCGGTGTAGCACAGAGCACCTGCCACCCTCCCCGTGGTCCATTCCCAGGGTGGGTATCACCTCCTCGTGCCCTCCTATTGGGGTGGTGGTGTCGGGGTCACTCTGCCGGTTGGGCATTTCACATGTTTCGGAGCCTCGTCATACAAATAAAGCACCAAGCCAGTTAATATATGCGTCGAGTTTTCATTATCACTGCAGTGATAATTTTTGTGAATTTTATTTTTGGATTGTCTCTACAACAATAATATCATGATTATGGATTAAATGCTTATTCCCACAGTAGCTGTATAAATGGTTATAATTATTAAAACTATTTTATGTGGATGAGTAAATCACATCATGATAAGCAGAGGAGAGCATTCGCCAATAATTAACTGTAAGTAGATGAAACTTGAAATACAAGATGGGTATGGGGTACCAAGGGGAGACCATATAGAGGCAAGAGAAGAGAGTGAGCATTTGGGACAAGACGCACATATGTCCCCAACCACCATGAGCCCCTTTCCCTCAATGGACTTGACGGGACATACGTTGCCCTGCCGCAATACCCTCCACCTGGACCAGCGCTCAAGAGAATTAGGGCGGGATCTGTGTGCTAGCAGACTCCCGAAATAGGAACGCGATGATGCCCACCTTGCTCATCGGGAAAAGGATGCCCACTGTGCTCCTTTCACCTGTAGCCCCCAGCAGGACCACAACGGCGCCCACCATGCTCATCAGGGAGGGAACACCCACCGTGCTTCCCTCACCTGCACTCCCCGCCCTGTGCAGGACGGTGGCGATGCCCACCATGCTCGCTGGGGAGGGAACGCCAACTGTGCTTCCCTCACCTGCAGCCCCCGCCCTGAGCAGGACTGTGACAACGCCCTCCGTGCTCACCAGGGAGAAGACGCCCACCGTGCTCCCCTCACCTGCCTAGCAGGACAGCGGCTGCACCCACCGTGCCAGTGGGGGAGGTACCGTCCACCGTATGAACCTCTCCTTTGAGGCCTAGGACAGTAGGGGATGGATTGAGGAAAGGACATGCTCCTCGAGCACACATCTCTAAAGGTAGAACCGTGGCGGTGCCCACTGTGCCCATCAGGGAGGCCCCGCCCACTGTGCGGGCCTTGTCTGCTGAGCCTTCCACACCCCTTGCGGGTCACTCCCCTTGCTCGCCTCACTCCTCCAGAGGCTGAGCGGGAGGTCCCTCTTACTCTCCCTGCACCAAAAGGGGTAGGGCAGGTTCCCCAGCGAAGTCAGTGGTGGAAGAGGTCGGGAGTGGCCCTAGAGTGAGTCCTGGGGTATGCTCGTTACAACCAGCACCCCTAAGTCACCAGTCACTGTCAGGCTTCTGAAGGAGGCAAGACTGCAAGAAATCTCTGATGGGCTCCCTGGAGATGCGAGACCACAGACAGCTCCTGTCGGACTCATGATGAAGGCAGAACCACAGATGCCAGGCGGAGTGAGATGTCCCCAGAACTCCCAGCCAGACCTGCCTAGCCAAGCCGACGAACTGTCCTTCACCAAGGGCAGATGCAAGGAAGCATGCCTACTGTACTTATTCAGCCACAGTCCCGAGGGCTGACACACCAATGGAGGCCCCTCCAGTGAAAGGCCTCCCTCTACACCACCCAGCAGCTCTTGCCCGACGATCCAGAGTCGATTAGTGGTCCCATGCTCCCTCAGAGAGCGCACACCTGACGAGACACCTCCCACACCTGGGCGCCGCCTTCCGTTATCTCACCAGCCCATTAGTCACAGTCTCAGATCCTTGTAATTCATATAGTGTGTAATCAATCATATTCGTATTGTCAAGTCACTGTATTCTTTGTGGATAATATACGTGTAAGATTGGTAAGCCTGTCTTTTTAACCCTTTCGTGCGCTGGTAAGTTTAGTAAGTTTTGTGTTCTACGACACATCGCTCTCTCCCCACCCCCCCCCACCGCCCTCCACACGCACCAAAATCGTGTATTCTCGGCTTATTTTCACCACCCAAACTTATTTATTTTGCCACAAAACCTATATATTCCTATTCGTCGATGTTTGTTCTACACGATAAGCAAGAAAAAAACACAGGAAAACACACTATACTGTATGTACATTAGGGCGCTATGAATAAACATTTGGGAACATTCATCTCACATCCCAACATCATAACTCCAATGTTTACTAACATATCTCTACATGTTATATCATCAATAGAAAGGAAATTTTATTAGCTTTCGAATGGGATAGTTCCCAGTTTGATACGAGGTATGATTTTTGAGTAATAAGCGAAAAAGTAACATCATTTTCCGACAGACAACAGATTTTTTATTCGGGGAGCTGTAGCGAAAAACTTTTCTCGGCAGTGATATATTTTTATTTCATCATATGCAAAATTTTCTGGGCTTTCATTTGAGCCCTGAGCGGTTCTCCTAAGCCTAATAGTTTTTGAGAAAAATGCAAAAAACTACGGTGTACTCACGCCGTTTCGTGACTATAGGGTTGTTTCCTGCCTCCCTCCAACCTACTGCACTATTTCACTATTTCCTTGCACACTAGGCATTGCAGACTATATTGACGTAATACGCTGACACTCTTTTTATAGATGAATACTCACATTTGGTGAAGAGTAGAGGCAGTGTAGTTCTGGGGCCAGTGTTAGAAACAGTAGCAAAATCTTCATTGGCTCAACGGCTGATAACTGCCACAAATGCTTCACGAACACCTAAATTTCCTATTGCAAACACCAAATCTAATCACAATAGTGCCCAAAAACTCTACATAAGCACTACTGGTATAGTGAAATACGTCGTGCTGCCGTGATGCAGGTAATAGAGTGGATTTAAAGGGACGAGAGACCGTGCACTCCTCCCCCACTGACAGCTAGTTTGGTACTAAACAACCTGTATGCATTGACGCTGGTATCAGGACCCACAGTTGCCAACTCATTACTTTTGATGAGAGCCAGGCAAGCTATTACGCCTCCAAAAATGATGCAAATCAACCAAAAACTTTTTGTAATTTTTTTTGCCCTTCATGACGCTTTAGTCGTCATCGTGCATATTCATGGACAGACCCAAATGATGCCTAAGGCATCATCGTGCACGAAGGGTTAAGCCCTGTTCCTTTGGTTGCATGCTCTGGACCTGGTCTTAGAAAGAACCCAATACCAGACCGACATACTCAGAGAGCAAGAAGTTGATTTCCGAGCATGTGGTATAACACTGGTGGCAAAGGTGGTTCTAGATCCAGTCAGGGGAAAGCACAACCAGAAACAAAAAGGGAATATCTGACAAAATGGCAGCCAAACCACACATACAATTACCAAAATTTGACACTGAACAGTGCAATATAGACACATACATGTGTATGATTAAACCATTATTGGATATTGGATTTGACCATGACAAGGAAAAGATAGCTGTAACACTACCCCACCTGGGAAAAGCAGTCTCACTCATCGCCACGAAGATCGTCTCTGAGCTGACATGATCACAATTTACTCAAATTGTGACACAAGCAGTCACCCCATCACTGGGAAAAGTAGTGGCTTTGTCCCAGCTCGACGCCCTCACCTACGACGGCAACCTGGATGACACTCTCTACAAGGCCAGGCGACTAGTCACCGCCGGTTACCCAGAGGCCAACTCAGCCACCTGGGAACAACATATCTTCAGCACTCTATTAAGGATCTTCCCCATCACGGTAAAAGAACATTTCACAATCTATGACTCAACGGGAGACCTTGACAGAGATATTCAGTTACTCAGGCGTCTTCTCGCCGCCCGCACCACCCCACAACACACCGGCGCAGTGAGCAGAGTCCCAATGCATAAAGCACAACGACCAAAGCCAAGGACGCCCCCCACCTGCACAGTTTCACCAACACCACCCAGTATGCCCAGGGTGCTCCCCACCAAAAGGCACCCCCCTCCTAAGGAAAAGACCAACCTGATCTCCATAAATCCGTGGGAGTTTTCAGTATGTAATCACTGGTGTCCCATTCATGACATAACAACTTAGAATAGCTGCCTGACGAAAAACAGCTACCCAAGGGCGCTACTAGGTCTCTTGTGACAACGCACCCTCCTCCAAGCACTCTGACCCTGGTGAAGTAGAGCTGGATGAAGAAGACGCCCCACAACAAACTGGATTTCTAGGACCGTCCCCACCCCTCCCCACGGTGGTGGGACCACCTCCCAAAAATATTGTCCCCCAGTCTATGATAAGATGACACTGAATGGCGTGAAAGCGAGGCTACTTGTTGACACAGGAGTGGCCACATCCTGCCTCTGCCATCATTTTTCCTCCCATCACGCCTCAGCCTTTGGCCTGCTTCTCTCCACTTTGGCTCACCTCTTAGATGCGGGAGATGGCCCCCTGCCTATCCATGGGGAAACTCGGGCGTTACGAGCCGACACTCCCCAGAAAGTATCAGCCAAACATCAATTCGTCATTTTTGACTCAGCCTGCCATACTTATGACAGCTACCTAGAGCTGGACCTCCTGCAGAAACTACGCACCAACATTGACAGCCACAAGCGATGTCTCCACTTCCAAAAGTCTCCAGACTCCGCCAGCCACACTGCACGTGCACTCCCACACCCTCTCCCTCATCTCACTCTCCTCCCACTATGTCTTCTAGCTTACCCTCCTCTATTCCTAACCTTCCTGTTCCTCTGCATTCCACTTGCCCCACTACCATCACCTTCTCCCTTACTATCCCTCCTCAGCACAAGGCCTGGCTCCACCTTAACAGGCCGACCAGAACCTCTATCTTATTCTCCCTAAACTGTCTTCTGGAACCATCTCCTCCTGTTTACGGTCTCCCACCTCCCCCCCCCCCCATCTCGGGGCAGTACGTATCGCCAACATCTCCACAATACCCCCCACACCCATGGCGACCTCACCTCTCAGATCACAACCACCAACCACTGCCACCACCAAACACAAAGACACTGCCACCAAGCCCAGAAACCCCCCACCCACACCTAGCCACCTCATCTCGTGACCCGAGCCCCTCACTACCTACACCTATCCCCACCACCACCCCTACTAGATCCGGCCATCTCTCTTGCCCACCAGCAAAATGTGCACCAACCCCTCAACCCCACCTCCACCAGTCCCAACACTACCCAGAGAAACTAGCCCCAGCTCCCCCACACCAAACACCTCCTCCATAAACCTCAAAATGCATCAAGCGGGAAATAAAATTTCGGTGGCCAAACCAACCAGGACATCCAGTACTTTTTTCACTTGCATGACCTCATAAAACCCAGATCGCTTCACCTATCTCCAGCATTCAGCCCAGAGTCACTGGCCAGTCACTAAACAATGCACCTCCAGAAATGAAGATCAAGCACGTGCTCTGGACCCCTACGCAGGGAAACAAACAACATCTCCGAGGGACACCACAAATTCTGCATCTCCTGTGGAAGACCACACACACCTCCACCCTCGAGATAGTGTACTGACCCCACCAGGAGCCAAATATACGCCTTTGACACTGGATCTCACTCCTCCAACACCTCACGCCAGCCTACAAAACCTCTACCTTTATTGTTTACCGCCTTCAGTCACGAGGCTGTGACTTCTTCAGCTGTGAGGGTGAAGAAATACGAGATGAGTATGGGGTACCAAGGGGAGACCATATAGAGGCACGAGAAGAGAGTGAGCATTCGGGACAAGACGGACATACCTTCCCAATGACCATGCATCCCTCTTCCCCTCAACGGAATCAACAGGAGGTATGTCGCCCTGCTAAATTACCCTCCACCTGGACCAGCGCTCAACAGAATTGGGGTGGGATCTGTGTGCTAGCAGACTCCCCAAATAGGACCACAATGACTCCCACCGTGCTTGTAGGGAAAAGGACGCCCACCGTGCTCCTTTTACCTATAGCCCCCAGCAGGACCATGGCGACGCCCACAATGCTTGCCAGGGAGGGAACACCCACCATTCTTCCCTCACTTGCATCCCCCAGCCCTGAGTAGGACCGCGGCAACACCCACCTTGCCTGCTGGGGAGAGGACACCCACCATGCTCCTCTCACCTGCAGTCCCTGTGCCTAGCAGGACCGCGGCTGCACCCACCATGCCAGTCGGGGAGGTCCCATCCACCATACGGACCTTGCCTGTGAGGTCTAGGGCAGTCGGGGAAGGCTTGAGGAAAGGACGTGCCCTTCGAGCACACCTCTCTAAAGGCAGAACCGTGGCGGCGCCCACCGTGCGGCCTCGTCTGCTGAGCCTTCAGCACCCCTTGGGGGTCACAGCCCTTGCTCACCTCACTCCTCCAGAGGCCGAGCGGGACATCCCTCTCACTCTCTGCACCACAAGGGACAGGGCAGGTTCCCCAACGAAGTCAGTGCTGGAAGAGGTTGGGAGTGGCCCTATAGTGAGTCCTGGGGTACACTCGTTACAACCAGTGCCCCTAAGTCACCAGACACTGTCGGGCGCCTGAAGGAGGCGAGACTGCAGGAAATCTCTGACAGGCTCCCTGGAGAGGCAATACCGCAGACAGCTCCTGTCAGACTCCTGACAAAGGTAGAGCCGCAGACACCAGGCAGAGAGAGAGACACCCCCAGAACTCCCGGCCAAGACCTCCCTAGCCAAGCCAGTGAACCGTCCTCCACCAAGGGCAGGTGCAAGGAAGCGCACCTACTGTACCTGTTCGGCCCCAGTCCTGAGAGCCAACACACCAATGGATGCTCCTCCAGTGAAAGACCTCCCTCTACACCACTCAGCAGCCCTCGCTCGACGATCTTGAGTTGAACAGTGGTCCCGCACTCACTCAGAGAGCGCACACATGACGAGACACCTCCCACACCTGGGCACCACCTTCAGTTATCTTACCAGCCCACTAGTCGCAGGCTCAGATCCTTGTAATTCAAATAGTGTGTGTAATCAGTCATATTGTATTGTGTCAAGTCACTGTATTCTTTGTGGATAATATACGTGTAAGACTGTTTAGCCTGTTTTTAAGCCCTATTCCTTTGGTTGCATGCTCTGGACCCAGTCTTAGAAAGAATCCAATACCAGACCCACATACTCAGAGCGAGAAGTTGATCTCCGAGCACATGGCATGACAAAACTAGATGCAAGCAACATAATATATGAGACTATGAAGATACAACTGTTGTATCCTGCTCTGCCTCATTATTCAGGCCTTAACTGTTGCTTCACCTCATACAAGCATTATTATCCATAAATTTCTGCCTCATATTACTCTTACTTCCCAGTCTCCTCTTACTGCGTGCCGTCATATTCCTTAGGGGGGTTTCTCATCGTCCGGTCCTACAACCCCTACTATATTATATTATTTGCCACATCATTCTCACACAATGTTAGCACAGGATTGCTAAATCTGTTACTACCATTATTTGCACTGCCACTACTAACCTGCTTTTCCCCCCGTCTGACCGTGTCTAATTTCCCTCTCAATACCACTGCTGCTACTCCTACTAATACTGTAATATAAAACTGTGTAATAATGCTTATGATTGTACTTATGTCCGTGAATATCTGCTGACTACACTGTTCCCCTCCCACTGTCAACTCGTCACTTACCCCTCACCATCGCCCCAGTTGCACCTTCCTCTCGCCCAGCCACCATCGACCCTACTCCTCCCCCACTCAGTCACCGCACTACCCCTCCCCGCATCCCTTGGCCACCAGGTCACCCTTTTACTGGTGAATATACGTGGTATGCATTAATAATAATTGAAATATGAGTTGGGAATGGGGTAGTACCAAGGGGAGGCCACATAGAGGCACGAGAAGAGAACGAGCGTTCAGGACAAGACGGACATATGTCCTCTACCACAACGCGCCCCTCTTCCCCTCAACAGAACCGACTGGAGGTACATCTCCCTGCCACATTACCCTCCACCTGGACCAGCACTCAATGGAATTGGGGCGGGATCTGTGTGCCAGCAGACTCCCCAAATAGGACCGTGATGATCCCCACCATGCTCGTTGGAGAAAGGACACCCACCGTGCTCCTTTCACCTATAGCCACCAGCAGGACCACGACGATGCCCACCGTGCACGTCGGAGAGGGAATGCCCACCATGCTTCCCTTACCTGCAGCCCCCGCCCTAAGCAGGACCGTGGCAATGCTCATCGTGCTCACCAGGGGGAGGGGGTAATGCCCACCGTGCTTCCCTCACCTGCAGCCCCCTCCTTGAGCAGGACTGCAGCAGCACCCACTGTGCTCGCTGGGGAGAGGACACCCACTGTGCTCCTCTCACCTGCAGTCCCAGTGCCTGGCAGAACTGCAGCTGCGCCCACCGTGCCAGTCTGGGAGGCACCATCCACCATACAGACCTCGCCTGTGAGGCCTAGGACAGTAGTGGAAGGTTTGAGGAAAGGACGTGCTCTTCAAGCACACCTCCCGACAGGCAGAACCGTGGCGGCGCCCACCGTGCCTATCGGGGAGGCCCCACCCACCGTGTGGGCCTCATCTGCTGAACCTTCGGCTCGTATAGTGGGTCACGCCCCTTGCTCGCCTCACTCCTCCAGAGGCCGAGTGGGATGTCCCTCTCACTCGCCCCGCACCACAGGGGCTGGGGCAGGTTCCCCAGTGGAGTCACTGCTGGAAGAAGTCTGGAGTGGTTCTATAGTGAGTCCTGGGGTACACTCATTAGTCATTACAACCAGCGCCCCTAAGTCACCAGTCACTGTCGGGCTTCTGAAGGAGGTGAGACTGCAGGAAATCTCTGACAGACTTCCTGGAGAGGAGAGACCGCAGGCAGCTACTGCCGGACTCCCGACATAGGCAAGACTGCAGACGCCAGAAGAGGGACGCCCGCAGAACTCCCGGCCGAGACCTCCCTAGCCATGCCGGCAAACCGTCCTCCACCAAGGGTGTGTAATCAATCATATTTTATTGTGTCGAGTCACTGTATTCTTTGTGGGTAATATACGTGTAAGATTAGTTAGCCTGTGTTTTTAAGCCCTGTTCCTTTGGTTGCATGCTCTGGACCCGGTCATAGAAAGAACCCAACATCAGATCCACCTACTCAGACAGCAAGAAGTTGATCTCCTAGTACGTGGCATAACAATAATGAAAATAATGATAACAAAAACACAGATGTGCAGTTTTTCTTACTTATAAAAACTGCAGACCCAAACGTGCCTATTTTAGGGAATACTGATATATTAACCAGTGAACCGACCACAGACCGGATCTTCGGTATACCACTCCACCATGGAAATACAACCCATTGTAGTCCCTTGTGGGATCATTACAGCTGTTTGGGAAAAATAACATAGTTCACGACATGCCGACAACTCACTAAAATACACCAGTGACGTTTCACTGATATCCAAGAAATAGCCTAGGAAGTTTGGGGACAAACAAACAAACGACTGGACACAGACAGAGGCCGAATGTCTCGCATCAGTATGTGACGACCTGACAAAACTTATCCTGGTTTGCAAATGCCATCATAGTTACTGCAATAATAAGAATAAGAATAATAACAAAAATAATAATAATCACGTTATTAGGCACGATACAGAGGAGAATAAACACTGAAACATCATCTGTTGACTGACGCAATACAGAATCTGTGCCATGACAGAAGGATGGGTTGCTGTCAAACATTAATTTAGTATCACTATAACCCTGCCATTACAGCAGATTATGGCACTGTTAGGTTTCATAATATGTCAGAGCTGTGTTCACGTGTCTTATCAGGGAAACTGTGGTGGGATTGGTGGTGATGGTCTGGAAGGTGGGGTGAATATGGGGTCTTCAACCAGCTTCGTAGCTCGGTACCAAACTACCACTTGTCCGTTCGCCTGCCCACTCTAACTCTTCTATTTCCTTCGACCGTGGGGGTACAGAAACTTTGGTGCGTGGGTGTACATGGGAAGGTAGGTTATTTGAAAAAGGTATAATTCTTTTGAAAAAGTCTATGCTGCAATTTGAGTCTTGCTTGCAGTTAAAAAAAAAATTGTAAAGATGGCCCTGGTCTGACCGTATGTTGAAAGAACACTGATTTTAGGGTGCTTAACATGGCAAAGACCATTAAATATCATCCAGTGATTGATTGACAATGAATTTTGGACTAATGTTTAACATAATGAATTACTGATTAGGTCTGAAGATGTCAAGTTTGAACTATGGTTGAGACTAAGCATTAATTTCCCTGGCCCATCTCCTCTGAACCTGCTCAAGCAGACCACGGTTGCCTTCATATCTGCATTTCCATATGACAAATGAGAAGTCTAAGATGGCCTGAATCTGACTTTTCTAGAGACCTGCTGTATAGTCTTTGTGTCTGGCAAGATGCACTTAAGTAGATCTGAGGCTAGAACTAAAGCCAAAAAGTCGTATTTATTATTGATTGTAGGTATAAATGAGTCAGATATTTATTAGTGTCTACTACTAGACCAAGATCTGAAGAAGTGTTTTAGTTTTTAAAATAAGGACACCACGTAAGTAATAACCAGAATCTCCTCTAAGCATATTACTGAAGGCTTGTTGAAACCTAATAATGCAAGACTTACTAATAATTTTGAGACTGTTAGTCTGCTGTAGATGTTAAACTCTGTTCACTTTTACTTGGCCTAACTTATCAGCTCTCCATCCTGAACACTGGGTTGTATTAAGGGATTAACACTAGAATATCGTGCTAGTTGTGAACAAGTGCAGTGCTATGGGAAGGATATGAAGCTATTGTATTGTCATCGAGCTATGGAAAATAGGCTGCATTATGACATTTGCCATCGAGCTATGGAAAATAGGCTGCATTATGACATTTGCCATCGAGCTATGGAAAATAGGCTGCATTATGACATTTGCCATCGAGCTATGGAAAATAGGCTGCATTATGACATTTGGCGTAAGTTAAAATGAAAGAACTAATAAGAATTTCTGTGGACAAATGAAAAGTCCTGCAGGAAAGGGGAGGCTGGAGATGGACTGTTTAGGTAAATTTTTAAGTTATCAGGAAAGATCTTTTACTGATGATACTTAATAGATTATTAGCTACAGTTATATAATGTAGAAAACTGGTTCCTAGATTGACCCCTAGGAACCTCACTGAACATGATGGCATTGCTGTTCAGAAAACCATCAACTACAATAATCAAAATCCTCCCAGTGAGAGAATATCCTTAATCCATAACAGAAAGGGACCTGCAGTACCCAAGTGGTTGTTGCTGTTGTTGTACTACCCCAGTCTGATCAAGAAGAGCCATCAACCACTGAAAGTAACTGCCCCTGGAGGATTGTCCTGCGCAGTGAATCTATGTTCCCACATTGCTGATTAATGTCGAGGTTTGGTTCCCAGGTGGACGCTGCATTTACGTCTCCATCCAGTTAACGGGCACAACGGGCACCATAGTAGGCTTCACATCACCCCATTATTTGGCTATATGGTTACCATCCACCACTGTGAATTAATTCCTGTTTACAGGAAACCATTTGACTTGCCACTTAGTGTAGAGTGACCAGAAGTGGAAAGAATGGTAATAAATACTGGTAGGAAGGATGGGAGATATAAGAGGAGAGGACAGACACAGAAAAAGAATGATAAGCATGAAGGAAGAAGTCGGCAGCATTAAATCATCTGAGTGGATGATGGGCGCCCCCCCTGCACAAGAGATTTTGTAGTTAAATACAGTGATTCACCATGTCCAATGTTTTACGTAAGCCAAAAAGTACAAGGTCCACAAAGTATCCATCGAGCCAGAGAGTTAGTTATATACCTACAGAAAATTAATACCTCACTACTGGCTTGAAGATATTTAACTGAAACTGCTGCAAAGCCAGTCGTTTCATACTCTTACAGTGGTGGCAGGGACTACAAATTTTTATTTACGTGGGGACCACTAGGGAACTTTTGCATATAAAAGGGAGTTAATTGGTGTTTAATGACAGATATTTCATATAAATTGTATAGAAGTGTAGATGAGTACTCTTTCAGGTGATGAAGGTGCAGGTTATCTGGGTCCATACTTGAGGAGGAATTTATTTTATTTAGTACAATGTTGACCTGGTGGTTTAGTGGGTAATCAAGGCACTGCAGTCGGATTGAGCCTGTGCTCACGTACTGTCACTCACGGATGAGTGAGGCTGGTCACTTTCATCTTAAATGTCAGGACCAACTTGCCTAGCCCCAGGCTCCTACGCTCCTCGTGGGGCAACATAGGATTAGATGATAATGATGATGACAATATTGACACTGGGAAGGGTGAAGACCATAAAGACTGATGCACAGCAGGAGTGTCAGGGGAAATTTATGTATTTCAAAAGGATAAAGTGTATAATTCAAAAGAATAATGTGATATTGTATAACTCGAGTATACAATATATAGCTATGTGTGCTAAGAATGACTACCGAGTCATTTACTACGAGAGAATAGACTCATGAAATCAAGCAGTGATTTCACTTTATGCTGGCTTACTTCGCCAATTCTCTAGAGTCGAGAATTTATAGACTTTCTCAACGGTACACAGCAGAGACTAGACGCTCCAGTAGACTCTAATATTGTACCGTTGGCCTCTGAGAAAGTTAGTTTCTCCCCTTAACGTTCAAAAATGATAATAATAAAGATAAACAGGATCTTGGCTGAGCCAAACTTCTAGCTAGCACAACGGATTTAAGGATTAATGCCAAAAGCTGGCCTAAGTACCAGTCGTGATTTAATACAAAGAGTTGTGCTAACGTGGAGTAGCAAAACTGTGTTAAATATGTGGGAAAATTAAACACGACTGTTACATTTAACAAAGCTCAAGAAAACGAACTCTAAATTTATTGAATACCAGAAAATAAATTTATGTTACATGAACCAATTCAAAATCAAAGGAAGGGAAATGCACTCACTCAAACACTCAGACAAATAGCTAAATAACCAAAACCTTAAGCCTAGAAAAAACAAAAGAAAATACTAATCGGTAAGGATGAGACCGTCGCTAATACAGTCGATCACCAGGCTGGTGGGAGCTTCGGGAATTCACGCCGATACAGTTGAGACTCTGAGATCGCTAAGAAAAAGAAACCCGCTCGAGCTT
>JAGKTI010000581.1:20678-46634 GCA_018397915.1 Birgus latro | reverse complement strand
TATTAAATAAGTGGGAAAATTAAACACGACTGTTACATTTAACAAAGCTCAAGAAAACGAACTGTAAATTTATTAAATACAAGCAAATAAATTTACGTTACATGACTCCAATTCAAATCAAAGGAAGGGAAATGCACTCACTCACTCAGACAAACAGCTAAATATCTCAAAGGCTTAAGCCTAGGAAAACAAGAAAATACTAATCAATATAGATGAAACCGAGCTGCTGCGGCGATCACCAAGGATTGGTGGGAGCTTCCGGGACACACGCCAACACAAGCTGAGATCTGAAATCGCTAAGAAATCACTCAAGCCTTTCAAGGCATACCGCGGCGCGCTGTGTCTACAGACAGACTGAGCTCTGATTTGAATACACGGCGCGAGAGCATGTGAAGGGACGCGGGCGGCGTATAATGGCTCAGAGCGGGACGGACAATTCAAAAATTATCGCTCAGAGGAACGCACCACCCGCACATAAAAACAATCACTCGCGGAATAATGAAAGTTTTGACAACTTGATGTGAATACAAGCACGCGAGCGGACGGTTTGAGAGAATGAGCGAAACATCGTACATTTCATAATAATTCGTTCCTCTCGCAAAATCACTCGATGTCACAATTTACTTTACATGATTTTACGATGTAGAAAATTTGTGACATTACGCCCCTGAAAAAATTCAAATTTTACTTTAGTAAAATTTGACATTATATACAGTATATATATGCATCCTAGCTCAGTCACACAAGATTCACACTGTGGTGTGTGTACTATCCTGTTACAGGAGAAAAACATTGTCACCTGTGAGCATAAAAACCTCGTATTTATGTTAAGAAAAGCAAACTTGAGGGAAAAACTCCGAGACGACAGTGAAAAAATCCTGTACTCAGGTCAAACTGAGCGAAAGTTCACTACATTTACATTGACAACTAATTGTTATGTAGCGTGGTGTATGTGATACACGGTGTAGGTGTGACAGTTGTAGTGTACCTGTACCTACGTGTAAAGCAATAAAAATAATACATATTAATGCAATATAAAGGCGACGAGGGCAGAGGAGAAGTGGCAGCATGCAGCAGGGACAATCAATGGTCCTGGACATCTTCTTCACCCAACAACTGTACCTGTGGGATGAGTCAAGGTGGAGCATCAATAGTGTCAATGAAAGAATTTGCACTAAATTACAATTTCATCCACCCAGCAATCAATCCATACATAACAGAAAGTACTCTTTGGCTGAAAGTCAGTTAACAGCAAGTTTCGTACATATGTCGCCATTATTTCCTTAATAGTTGCCTTTTTTTTTAACCTACACTTACGCCTAATAAAGGACTCGTCGTCGGTGCCCTTGGCTGGGATCGCCACGACTACCCGTTTGTCATCAGTGTCCTCGGTTAGGTTCACCGTGACTGCACACTTATAGCTATACTTATTACTACAAAGGGCTCATCGTCAGTGACTGCCCGTTTGTCCTCGGTGTCCTCGGTTGGGTTCACCGTGACTGCATACTTATAGCTATACTTATCATTACAAAGGGCTCGTCACCGCGACTGCCCGTTTGTCCTCGGTGTCCTCGGTTGGGTTCACTGTGACTGCACACTTATAACTATACACTTATAACTAGTAAAGGTAGTCGAGAATCCCTATGCAAACTTGGGCAGGTCGCATTTTAACACCCTGCGTGGGTGTGAACACTCATGTGGCTTCTGTGTAATCTCCGGGAATCCTCAGGGAGGCCCACAGCTCGAGACACACCACAAGGTAATTCAAATACTGCCTCAGATTGCCTCTGTGGGGTCTCGGACTTCCCCCTTAACCTACCTTAATCTACGGTACATACAATATGCACAAGCCCTACGCTTACGACTAATAAGGGCTTGTCGTCGGTGTCCTCGGTTGGGATCGCCGAGAATGTGCATTTATGAGCTACAGTACATATGTATGTACAGACCCCAGACATATTGTCCTGTGGGGCCAACAAGTGAGACGTGAGGTCTTAGCAGCATAGTACTGACTGGGAACCAAGCTAGTTATTGGATTGCTCAAATCTCTTAGAACAGCACAGTCTCAGGGAACCCAGTGTGCAACAGATACCCACATTACCACTGCCCTCTCTCACACGACTCAGAGATTATGGGCGTGGATTCAAACGGCGCAGGAAGGAAACTATCCTGAATGGTGGTATGTCAACACACATTACAGGATTGAACAAAACTATTTATTTCCTGTCCCATTCCTGGCCAGAAAAAGTCAGCACGGATATGGCCTTGGGTTTTCTTTTTGCCCATATGACCTCCTGATGCTAAAAAGTGACCCCATTCTAACACTGCTTGGCGGTAGTTTGCAGGAATGTCAAACTGCAGTCGAACCTCGCCCTCGGGTGTTCGTGACTCACGGTAGAGCCGTCCTTGTTTGCGAAGGAACCTGGCTCGTCCACCCCGTGAATACTTGGTCACTTTACCCTTTTGTTTCTTCCGCACAACAGCAAGGGTTGGGTCAGTCTGTTGCTCTTGGACAACATCTTGACTACAAATCAGATCTTGCGGCAATGCAATAGCCACTGGGGCAACACAATTTGGAGCCGTGGCCATGGCTCGTGTTACTGCAGCCGAAGTCTGAGTAGTGACATCTGTGGTGCAACTATACTTGGCACCTGGTATATTGCCTATAATGAGGTCAAACAAAGGTTCTTGCATAACAACTGCAACTGTTGAACCTGTATAAAAGGGGGATGCTACCTGGATACGTGCCTCAGGGAACAATCTCACTGATCCATCAATAAGGTGAGCTTGGATCTGTCTGCCTGTTTACTCTTCAGGACGAACAAGACTCTGCCTGACAGTACAACCTGAGGAACCATTGTCTCTCAGTACATTAACAGAAACACCTCCCACAAACCCTGGCTGAACAAGGAAGGCACTGTTACCTGTGGGAGGGCCTGTGGAGGAAGCAGCCAGCCATTGATAAGGCTGCATGGCACACATCTCTTCAAATCTGACAGGAGTATTTGCCTTAGGGATCGTACCCGAACTAGATGCATGAGGAGTTGTACTCACCACCTGGGGAGCAGAAGCACTGACGGCCTGTGGAGGAGAGTTCACCATCTGAGGGGGACTAGTGAACTGCGAAGGAGGAGCTGTGCTGGTGGGGACGGCACCATCGTGCGCCTGTTGAGGAATGAAGGCTGCGTTTGCCTCCTGCCTCCGATACACTGGAGCTGGTGTCGAAAAGGTTTGTCCCGGTTGGCGATTGCGTGGCTGATACTGCTGTTGTTTAGGGTACTGCTGCTGGTTAGGGTACTTCTGCTGGTTAGAGTACTGCTTGTACCTCTTCCAGTCAGGTTTCTGTGTATTCTGCCCCTGGTCCTTCTGCGGTTTGTTTGGACCACGACCATTATTTTGAGAACGGCCTTGATGCTGGGGTTCAGTCTGAGATTGCTTCCCAGACTTAGCAGTATCTTTCTTATTCCATGGCTGTTGCCTACGAGTTTGGTACCCGTACGCAGTAAAGAAAGCATCAGCCTTCTCTACCATTTGTGTCGCGTCCTTCACTTTGGACATCTTGAGCTGTAAGCTCAGCAGGCCACGACTTTTCCAGCTGTGTGCGCAGCACAAGGTCGATCATTCCCTCTCGTGTGCTGGGAGTCTCGTCCTTCTCCATCCACTCGCCCAAATATGCCGTGAGACGGTCAAGGAACTGAACAGCTGTCTCCTTTTCCTGGAGACGCGCCTTCATGAACTGACTTCTAGCATGATCAACAGTAAGACCGTACGCTTTGATGAGTGCGGTCTTCATCATCTCATACGTGAGATTATCTCCGTGAATTCTGTGGAGAATGTCGAGGGCGGGGCCCTCAAACAGGCTAAGGAACTGAAGCCGCTTAGCTGCCTCATCCAGATCATACAGGTTTGCCATGTCTTCGAAACGAGCTATAAATGGCTCAATTCACTCGCCTTCCTTGTAAGAGGGAAGCTTGAGACGTGGAGTTGCTAGAAAAGGTGCTGAGAGAGCAGTTTAGGAGCGTGGATTAGCTGCACCCTGTGTGCCTGAAGCCAAGGAGTCTCACTTTAGCTTTAGGACTTCCAGCTCGTGTTCACGTGCTTGGCGCTCGTGTTCACGTTCTCTCTCTTGTTCCTCGCGCTCACGTTCTTCACGTGCCTCGTGCTCAGCACGCTCATGTTCACGTAATTCTTTCTCATGCTCGCGCTGAATTTTTCGCTCTTCACGGGCGGCATTTTCACGTTGCTGCTAGTAATTGAAGTGCGACAGAACATAATCTCAAATTTCCTGGGGGTTAGTAAGCCCCATATCCTTAGCTTCTTGCACGAATGCACTGGATTCCATCGTGCTTAGTTTGAGACTGAGTGACAACTGAGACTGATAGGTAAGAGTGAGTAAGTGATTCGGTAATAATAATTTCAAGCTAGGAGTTTATCCTGACGAGGTCGCCAGATGTCAGGGGAAATTTATGTATTTCAAAAGGATAATGTGATATTGTATAACTCGAGTATACAATATATAGCTATGTGTGCTAAGAATGACTACCGAGTCATTTACTACGAGAGAATAGACTCATGAAATCAAGCAGTGATTTCACTTTATGCTGGCTTACTTCGCCAATTCTCTAGAGTCGAGAATTTATAGACTTTCTCAACGGTACACAGCAGAGACTAGACGCTCAATTAGGCTGTAATATTGTACCGTTGGCCTCTAAGAAAGTTAGTTTCTCCCCTTAACATTCAAAAATAATAATAATAAAGTTAAACAGGATCTTGGCTGAGCCAAACTCCTAGCTAGCACAACGGATTTAAGGATTAATGCCAAAAGCTGGCCTAAGTACCAGTCGTGATTTAATACAAAGAGTTGTGCTAATGTGGAGTAGCAAAACTATATTAAATAAGTGGGAAAATTAAACACGACTGTTACATTTAACAAAGCTCAAGAAAACGAACTGTAAATTTATTAAATACAAGCAAATAAATTTATGTTACATGACTCCAATTCAAATCAAAGGAAGGGAAATGCACTTACTCACTCAGACAAACAGCTAAATATCTCAAAGGTTCAAGCCTAGGAAAACAAGAAAATACTAATCAGTATAGATGAGACCGAGCTGCTGCGACGATCACCAAGGATTGGTGGGAGCTTCCAGGACACACGCCAACACAAGCTGAGATCTGAAATCGCTAAGAAATCACTCAAGCCTTTCAAGGCGTACCGCGGCGCGCCATGTCTACAGACAGACTGAGCTCTGATTTGAATACACGGCGCGCACGAGAGCGTGTGAAGGGACGCGGGCGGCGTATAACGGCTCAGAGTAGGACGGACAATTCAAAAATTATCGCTCAGAGGAACGCACCACCCGCACATAAAAACAATCACTCGCGGAAGAATAACAAAAGTTTTGACAACTTGACGTGAATACAAGCACGCGAGCGGACGGTTTGAGAGAATGAGCGAAACATTGTACATTTCATAATAATTCGTTCCTCCCGCAAAATCACTCAATGTCACAATTTACTTTACATGATTTTACGATGTAGAAAATTCGTGACAAGGAGTATCTAGAATTTCATGAGAAATCTGAGGCAAAGTTTTTAAAGAATTGACGCTACCATTTATGATCACCCCGGGACTGGAGAGGAGCACATTTGTATTGTGGCACTGATATAGCCAGTCACCTCCTCTGCTCAGTTAAATAAACACTCCTTACCTCCCAATCTGTTCCCTGACAGAAGGATGGTGTACTGTAGGAGAGGCAGTTTTAGTCTACCATCTACCAGGTGCATATTCAGTGAGTCTGCAGTTACAATAACAACTACTACTACTACTGCCACTACTACTCCTGCTACTCAGTTCCCCAGAGAAGCTATGTAAAGTGGTAATTGGGATGAGCAACCGTCTTATTTCTGATGTAGTCAACAGCAGAACTCTTCAGTTATCATCTGAACCTGTTATCATGTGTGTGTAAATTAAACCCCGTAAATCTACTAACGTGTATTACAAATTTAGTCTTGCTTTGGCACCGAGTACTCACAGACTACGGTAAACTCACAATTATCTGTCGTCGCAATATCCGGTGCTATTGGCTCAGCTCTATTAAAGCAAACAGCTAGTGAAATTAAGCAACATGCGGCGCCAAAATGGGAGGTAACTGGCGTATCTATGCAATATCCACATAGAGGCGTATCAACCGGCTCATATGCGGTAGCCAATTGGCGCCTGGGAAAACCCCACAATGCGCCAGACAATGAGAATATCTGTTACGTGCCAGCGAATCAATCCGTCGCGGGAGCAGATCTCCCAGTGCGCCAAGCATACCGTCACACTCTCATTCTCACCCATGGATCTTGTATAGTAATGAAGTGTCTGTGCGTCCTGCTTTTCTGATCACGTGGTCGCAAAACCCTAGTGCTGTGACTTACTTTATGATGTCCTATGTTCGATGCTGCTGCAGAGTTTATGACCTGTCAGTTCTTCATGTCCTAGTGATCTATTGTGAACCTGAAATTGCGACTGCATGAGGTACGAACCCCCAGTGCTGTGTCTCATTATCCCATGTACACACGATCAAAAAAGTATCGGTGCACATTTGAGCTGAAACAATTTGACGGGTGATGGACTCTAGAAATGTTTGATTTTTCTCCCATGTTGTCAAACATGCTTACATAAGTATGTCAGTGATAGGTTTCATATGACAATTTATGGTTGATATTGTTACTGGGAGCATATTCAGATGATAATCAATTAATTTCCCAAGGACTCCACAAGCTATACTGATCATTTCAGATATCATCGTACCCCTCCTGCGTGATATTTTTTTGATCATGTGTACCTCACTTGTGGCCCTGAAGCACTTTGTGCCCTAGTGCTCACTACTGTACTCGACCCTGGTTATGTGTGATGCTGGAGTTTGTGGATTTTGTGATGGTGCCCTGACTCCTGCAGGTCCTGCTGGCCTTGTGCATGGTCCTGGTTGTTGTCTGCATGGCTCCTCCACCACCTGCTAAGAGGCACGTATTGTTTTTCCATGGAGAAGATGGAAAAATCGAGAAGATGGAGCAAGGCTGATCAGGCAGTACGACACGCTCAGAACAAAGCTGTAGCATCTGTGGAAAAACAAGTACTCCATCAAGATGTTTCTCCATGGTGGACATGGCGCGACTGTGCAACGGCATTAACA
Source organism: Birgus latro (assembly GCA_018397915.1). Classification (NCBI taxonomy): domain Eukaryota; kingdom Metazoa; phylum Arthropoda; class Malacostraca; order Decapoda; family Coenobitidae; genus Birgus; species Birgus latro. The sequence goes on along the minus strand of JAGKTI010000581.1, from coordinate 39,453 downwards.
CAAAGTGACGGCCAAGCCATGCTTTGGCAAACTTGACAAGGCGTGCTTGAACTGGTCTCAACACAAGCATGCCAGTGGCCGGAGTGATTGTGCATCCTGTCAAGCTGAAGGCTGCAGCCACGAAGTTCGCCAAGTAACTGGGGATCGCGGATTTCAAGGCGTCTGAAGGTTGGCTGACTCAGTTCAGACATCGACATGGTCTGCCTAGCAAAATGCCTATGGTGAAGTGTTGGATGCAGACACCAATGGAATTGATGGGTTTCGCACCAAGCTTAAAAACCTGATCGATGAATGGTTATGTCTCAATCATGTTTATAATGCTGATGAAACTGGTCTGTTCTTCATGTCTGTCCCAACTAATACCTTGGCTGATGAGGAGACGTTGTTACCTGGTCGTGAGGCGAGCTAACAGTGTGTGTCTGTTTTGTGTTGTGTCAATGCAACAGGCTGCTGTCATCTGAAACCTGCTGTAGTGGGGCACACCAAACAGCCATGTTGCCTCTGGGGGTTAATGGATGGTCTTCCAGTGATTATTTCCAATCGCCGAAGGCTTGGTTTACAGCCAAGATTTCCAAAGATTGATTGTAAATCATGTGATGGAGATCATCCATTATCAAATGGAGAGGCTTGGCCTTGCTCATGACCAAGTGAAGGCTCTGCTGCTCCTTGACAATGCTCCTGCTCATCCTTCTGCGAAGGAGTTGGTTGGAGATGGAGGTTGTATTAGGGTCACGTTCTTGCCCCCTAATTCGACCTCAGTCTTGCAGCCCATGGACCAGGGTATTTTTGCAGCAATGAAGTGGCTGTACCAGAAGAGGCTTATGGATGACGTGATTGTTGTGCTTGAGGATGAGGCGGCGGCAGCCCAAGGCGAGGACAGTAGGGAAGAGACCTTGGCCAACCTCAAGTGGTGTTCCCTGAAGTCTGCAGTCTACAACTGGGCACAGGCTTAGAGGGAAGTCTCAGCACTCATGCTTGAGCATGGTTGGAACAAGGTCCTCAAGGGTGAAGAGATCATTGCTGACTTTACCGGCTTCAAAGCTCAGGACTTTGTCCAGCATATGGTGTAATGGGGTCTATAAAAGCCCCCGCTGCTTAGAAACAAAGCAGATCCTCTCTTTGGCTCAGTGGTAATGTGCGAGTGTATGGAGCGCAAGGGTCTGAGATCGAATCTCGGCCAAACAGTGTGATGAATTTGTTAAGCTTCATTTCAGTTATTACATTGGTTGGCAGCAGTGTGGGATGTGAGACGAGGCTTGGAGGGCAATGATGTTACTGGTTAGCTGACAGCATTCTAGTCCTTACATCCCGGGGATGAGCTGTTCGGTGTGGTCCACAGCATCCCCAAGGGTGGCCTCCAATGCTATGTTACCGTATGTTTGAAACTCACCAAATTAATCACCAAGAGGAGAAAAGAGTGACATAATAAGGTCTATAAAAGCCTGCGTTGCCAAGAAGCAAAGCAGGGAATCCTCTTGTTAAGAAGCAGGATTTGCCAGTTAGGTAGTGCTGGAGAATTCCCAGTGTTTCCCGTAATTCCGTACTTCTGTTACGAGTCAGAGTCGCCGGTTAGCCTGCTGTTTGTGATCGTAGTTATTCTGTAAGTTGTACATTAATTTTTGTGCTCTTTTTCTCTACAATGTTTTATTTATGTGATTGTTTATTGAATTATGTAATTTAATTTAAGTTTGTATGCTAAATAATTTACAGTGTAATGCAGTGTAAGAAAACTCTGGCATGTTTTGGATGTCTCCGAGTTGGTAACAGTTGTAACCGTTGCCCCCTTTGGGAATGCTTCGAGAAATCTGGAGGTGCAGAACACTCTAGAATATAGGAAGCTTATATAAGGATGGGGAAGAGACTAGAGCAGGTTCAGTCAGTCTTCAGTTCAGTTTGAGTGTAGTGCAGTGTCAGTGTGAAAATAGTGAAGTGTTGTTGGCAAACAGTGAAGTGTTATTGCAGTTTGTGTATTTTCAGTGCTTGTGAAAATAGTGAATGAAGTTGGAATGCATCAAGTGTAATTATTTAGAAGCCAGTGTTTATTCACCATGCCTGAGCTGATCTTGTGCACTGTACACCATAAGACTGCCTCTAGGAAGAACAACTCACTGGGCTACGTCCTTCCTATACTGAACTACTGCTGTTGGAGCCTGTGGCAGTGTGGGACGAGGATGTAACACTGGTGTAAGGAGTGTGGATGAAGTGCTGCAATGAGTCAAATCTTCGACATGGGGCAAGGTGGAGTACAGAGGAGAGGCAAAGATAAGCAAGAGGAGGCATTGCTGGGTGCAATTATGAAGCTATTACAAGCACAACTACAGACTCAGAATGAAGAACAGAAAGAACTCAAAGAACAATTACAGGCTCAAAATGAAGAACAGAAAGAAATCAAAGAACAATTGCAATCACAGAGTGAACAGCTTCAAGAGGCATTACAGGAGCAACAGAGGGAATTACAACTGAGGCTGCAAGACCAGTACTACAGTAAACAACGCTTAGACTCCCAGCAAACAAGATTAGCTACATCAAACCCCACATCTCGTGAGAACCTATATTTCATGAAAAATTGCAGTCTCAGTGAGAAATAACTGGTTGCATGGTGAAGAAAACTGCAGCACTAAAAGCGAAGACAGACAGTATCTTACGACGACAGGAATGGACGGCATTAAAAGCTGAAGCCAACAACCCTTGGAATAAATTGTCTGTGAAGAGATAACCAATCATACTTGATACTGAAGATCTGAAAGACGCCTACCCTCAGGTTATCAAAGCTTATGGGTACCAAAGCAGAGGCAAAGGCACTGATAACCTCAATGTCACATGGGATGGGGAAGACATTCCTTCCACTGTGCAGATACCTGGTATTATTATGTAGAGGTTTGCAACTACGGAATACACTGAGCTGCTACCCGTCATATGTCTGAAATGAAGCCGTTGGAGTCACGTGGCAGCTCAGTGTACATATGTAACTAGGTGCAACTTTTGTGCCGAAAAGCATGATTTCCCAACATATTCACTTAAAGGAAAGGCAGGTAATGATCTCAGTCCTGTATGTGCCAAGTGTTATGGGAAGCATGTTGCATCAAGTGTGTTATGTTAGCAAAGACCCCGGAACAGACCTTCCCCTCTTGGATCTGTGGTTGCAGTGAACCAGACCAGCCAGCGACAACAGTCGCCTACCATTTCCCAAAACAAAGAGGATTGATCAATCCTCGATCCTTCACAAGACAGGATTTTCCTACTCTCTATAAGTCAGCCTGGTGTGACCAGCCAACTGAGGAGCTTCTGCAGTTGCTACACTTCTTTCCCATCCACTACAAGCTGGCTATGAAGATAATGCCCTCAGGACAAGCACTGTTTCAGTTGACAGCACCTCATCAGATGATAAGTTTGCGAAGCGTATAACACAGCTGGCTCATAAACTTAACGAATATCAGATAATGAACAAAACAAGAAGAATCTCCTGGAGCAACAAGAGAACTTTGTAGCAATGATGATGGAACAGCAAAGGCAGCCCATGGTGAACATGCTATCTGTTCAGAAAGATTAAATGAATATGGTGATGAAAGAAGCTAAGTACAGGGCAAAGTCAACAAGAAGGAAGCTGGTTCATCAAATACCTCTACTGCTCAACAGAAAGTTACACCCACCTTTGCATTTAACAAGAAGCGACATATGAAAGAGATACAAGATAGGGTAGTGGATGTTGGAGTGGCCCTAGTGAGAGAGGGCAGTGTTTGGAAACTACCAGTACTGTTGTTTGCAGATGATATTGTGTTGTTGAGCGAAGACGAAGGGGAGCTGCAAGGCTTGGTGGATGTGTTTGGGAGAGTGTGTATGAACCGGAATCTAAAGGTGAATGTAGGGAAGAGTAAAGTGATGGTCTTTGAGAGAAGTGAAGTCAGTGAATGAACAGTGAGGTTGGATGAGGGGGAAATGGAAAATGTGAGTGCGTTTAAGTACTTGGGTAGTGTGATAAGTAAGGATGGAAGTTTGGAGGGTGAAGTGCTTGAATTGGATACAACAGGGAAGAAAGGTTGCTGGTTCCTTGAAAGCAGTGATAAGAAACAGGGAAGTGAGCATGGAAGTGAAAAAGCTACTACATGACAGTATTGTGATACCAACTCTAACGTATGGAAGTGAAGCTTGAACCTTGTTGGAGGGACAGAAGTCAAGAGTGAGAGCAGTGGAAATGAGTTATTTGAGAGGAGCATGTGGAGTCACCTGGAGAGGCAGACTGACAAATAAGGAAGTGAAGGAGCGCTGTGGTGTGGATGTGGATGTGATAGGAAGCGTTAGGAGAAACACATTAAGGTGGTTTGGCCATGTGGAGAGGATGGAGAGTGAGAAACTGACGAAGAGAGTGTATATAAGTGATGTGGAGGGGGGGAGGGGGAGGCCAAGGATGAGATGGAGAGATGGAGTGTAGAGGTATATGGGGGAAGGGGGTGTGAGCTAGGAGCGGGGCAATGAAATGGCAGGGGACAGGGCGCATGGAGGTGATTTGTTTGTGGCCACACCTTATGGGATTGAGGTGTCTGGCAATAGATAGATAGATAGACTTATCAACACCAATAGCATGCTATGAATAGAGGATATCTTGATTATCATGTGAACCAGAAATGTGAGTGGCTACCTTACAACATCCTGCACTATTAAAACTTCGAACAAGATATTTAATCCACCCCAAATATTCTCGGGAGGACAGAAATACGTCTTGCAACCCCAGCTCTCATCATAACTATGCATCCCCTTGACCATCAGTAGCTGGAACTTTCGGTCACTCCCCAAGCGTAAACTGCTTCTTGAATCATACGTGCGAGAATATGATACTGATGTTGTGTGTCTGCAAGAAGCAAGGCGTCTTAACACCATGAACTTCAGAAGAGTAGATTATGAAGTTTGTACAGCAAATCATTGCTTCCAGCACAGGAAATGGCTGTTATCAGCACTAAGACCAGGATGCAGAAGATTAGTATAAACTCCAGTGAATGCGCCAGCACTGTCATCAATGTTTTAATGCTGAAGTTGGTGAGCTGCATTCAGACGACATCATTAACAAGATGGACCAAAGCATGGCTTTTAATGTTGCACACTCGCAGTTGGTCATACAAACAACCTAATCCTAATACAACCACTAATAGGAGAACACTTTTAAACCTACTCTAAACACTGGTGATTTTAATGCTTTACTCCCTCAGCTACAGTTATACCGGCCACCTAATCTTAATACACCCTTTAATGCTCTTCACAACATACTGGACACACACCTTCACCTCTCTATCGTTTCACCTGAGGAAGAAACGCGACAGAGGAAACAGGATAGACTACAACTCGGTGACCAATTCACACATCACCATTGACACTGTAACACTAGTCAACACATCACCTTATCACTCACATCTATTCGCGACAGTACACGTTGCATTACTCGAAAATTCATATCCCCAAACAGGATAGACTCTCCATGCAACCAAAACATGTTCCCTCTGTCCTAAAGCAACTAAGCAACTGGTTTAACTCCTACCAAGTACAAATAGTTGACAAGTTCTGTGACGACGTCACTCATGCCAGGCAACTCAGCTTGTAGCCAACGGTCACAGACGTATCTCAAATAGACCACAGATGTCTGAGGTTAAACAGTGGTACAAGAATGATCGTAACTTTAAGAAACTTCAGAAGGAATTTGCTATAGGACAGACATACTCTACACAATTTATAAGAGACTGGAAGAACAACTAATACTATTTAAATGCATCATCCGTAAGAGGGAATGGGGGTGGTGTACTCAGACCCAAACCCAGAACTGCAATATACCGTATGTTTGGACAAAGATCAAGCAGATCCAAGGGAAGAAAACTCCCGTGAACAAGCATCCAACACCTGCAGGTGAGACAGACGGACCCTCAAAGGAATGGGCGCTGACGTCAACACCTGCAAATTCACCCAGAAGAGTCAGCACATCTTTGGCTGCACTGAAAGACGACAGAAAACAAACTAAAGTTACAGCATGCTCTACATCTCATCTCACTGATGAGATTTCCTTCACTGAAAAGACATTTAATCGTGCCATCAAACGAGGCAAATCCCACGGCATCAGATGAAGGCGGCATTGCTTACCACGCCTTATCAATTCTGACAGCCATCCCAGGCAATCTACTGCTCCAGCTCTATAATCTCATACAGTGAACTAAATCACTGCCTAATTAATAAAAACGCTTCATGGTCATTCCTATAACAAAACCAAGAAAACGCGGACAATTCAGACCCTTACCCCTGACCGAATCCCTTTGCAAGACTGGAGTGAAAGACACGCAACAGATTACCATACCTCATAAATGTTTGATCCTAAACTCCCTGGTTTCATAAAAAGTAATGAAACACACATATCCACTTGTCCATACAGTCATTCCTCCTCAACACTGAAGGGAAATACAGAGTATTCATCAACCTCAAGGGTGCCTTTGACAGAGCATACAAGACTGTCATCCTGCACCGCCTTTCCCAGTACATCTCTGCTACTTCATTGAACCTTACAGGGGACTCTGTGACTTACAGGAACAATGCTGTTCTCTTCAAGGACCATCTTTCGGGATACAGACACATGGAGCTAGGCACACAACATTTTTTTTTTTTAACCCCTATATTTTTCAGTATTTCCGTGAATGGATTAGCCCGGATGTAGCGTACAGTACCTGTCACCAAGATACACACTCAGTATCTATGCCGATGATATACCACTACACTGCCCATCGTTCCCTGCCACTGCTGAAGCCCTTGTCTTGATCAGAAGCGTCTAGTCATTGCCCCACGGTAGATCAAATTGATAGCTCCAGAATATGAGGCTGTCCACTCCCGTTCACTACAAGGCCACACACATGAATACCTCGGAGTGTATGTGCGATATGAATCTCAGTCTATCCCTACTGAAAAAAAAAAAAAAAAAAAGCGGTGCCAAGGCACAGCAAACCCGTCCCCGGCAGTCATTTAAGTGCTGACGTATAAACACAACAGAATATCTAGTCAAAGATGTCACATCGAATTTGGAGTAAATCGGATGAAAATTGACGATTTTATGCCCATTTGAAATTTTAGGCCGGACCCACCTGATATTGACCCCCTACCGCTAACTGAGGGGTGAACCCTTGATGTAATGAGGCATGTTACTGGATGCTGATTTGCAAGATGCACCTTTAGGTTTTGGTTTCATAACGATATGACGAATCTGAACGGGAGTTATGGCGAGAAAACGATTTTTCTTTCTTTCTTTTTGGCCTACAGCCCGGGCCTTGGGCCAATTTGGCTTAGAATTTAATCAGGTGATCATCCTTGTAATTTTAATCAAAACTGCACCAATAGTTTTCGCGTAAAGTTGTTAACACACAGACAGACAAACAAACAAACAGAAAAACCGAGTGAAAATAATACCCGACCCTGAGCCCCTCCGAGGCGGGGACGGGTAAAAAAAATGAAAGAAACATGTGCGCCCAGACTTCAAGTTTTTCGAGTTATTGCTGCTGGAAGATGTGGTTCATCCAGTCCTGTGTTGACAACAAATGTACGCAGCACTCATACGCTCTCTGACCGATTATGCATCTGTTCCTCTTTGACTGACTACTTTCCATCTCTTCTTATTTGACTGACTACTCTGCATCTGACCTTCTTTGACTGACTACTCTGCATCTGACCTTCTTTGACTGACTACTCTGCATCTGTCCTTCTTTGACTGACTACCCTTCATCTGTCCTTCTTTGACTGACTACTCTGCATCTGTTCTTCTTTGACTGACTACTCTGCATCTGTCCTTCTTTGACTGACTACTCTGCATCTGTCCTTCTTTGACTGACTACTCTGCATCTGACCTTCTTTGACTGACTACCCTTCATCTGTCCTTCTTTGACTGACTACTCTGCATCTGTCCTTCTTTGACTGACTACTCTGCATCTGTCCTTCTTTGACTGACTACTCTGCATCTGTTCTTCTTTGACTGACTACTCTGCATCTGTCCTTCTTTGACTGACTACTCTGCATCTGTCCTTCTTTGACTGACTACTCTGCATCTGTTCTTCTTTGACTGACTACTCTGCATCTGTCCTTCTTTGACTGACTACTCTGCATCTGTTCTTCTTTGAATGCCTACTCTGCATCTGTTCTTCTTTGACTGACTACTCTGCATCTGTTCTTCTTTGAATGCCTACTCTGCATCTCTTCTTATGCTAGCGATCCAGAAAAAACAACCAGAACCCACTCACAAGATAGTGCATCTATAGGAAATTTAAACCAGTAATCTCGCAGTCCTCCCAGGCAGCAGTGAGCTTTCACAATTTGAAATTTGGTTTCTGTAATGCAAATAGTATCATTAATAAATTACATATAATACCTGATTTTCTGTCAGATAATGATTTAGATATTTTTGGAGTCGCTGAAACCTGGCTGCTGCCTGAAATCCCTGATTCCTTTGTCCAAATTAACAATTTTAACCTCACACGTACTGACACCAAAGACAATACCCGTAAGCACGGAGTATGTATTTATATAAGGAGTAATATAAGTCATATAAGTGTCCACACCAGCTGTGATAATGTCTGTGCAATCCATTTACTAGAATTTAACCTGTATATAATTGTTATATATCGCCCTCCTTCCAACAGCAATGCCGATAACCTGGCATTACGAAACTTCCTACTAGACTTCTGTCCATCGAAAGAGGTATTGATTGTTGGGGACTAACTTACCCCTTATCAACTGGCAGTCTAGCACAGCACTGGCTGTGAGATATCCTCCCCTCCACCAGTCATTCCTGGACTGTTTTGCATGTCTGGGTTTGCACCAGTGGTTAACAACGCCCACATATTTAAGCTCGGGCAACACTCTAGATCTTGTCCTCACATCTGAGAATGACAGGGTAGGAGAAATTGAGGTAGTGAGTCCCCTGCCCAACTGTGGACACTGTCCAATCCTGCTACAATACTATTATCAAGCCGCTGTTGTGACTGATAGCTATTTTCACTCCAAGCGCTCTTGGCATAAAGCTAAATATAACAAAATAGTCATCTGCATGAAATAGACTGGCAGTTCGAATTTCAAAGCCTATCGATTGATGTTATGTATGACAGACTGCAGTCCATCCTTAGTCCATTAATCGACCAGTATGTGCCGAATATGCCCAGCACACCTCCCCCACCTCCAAGATCACCTCCCAAGGCCTTGAAAAACCGCCGTAGAAGAGCTTGGGAAACATAAACACTCCAGGAGTGTTTATGGGAGACTCTCCTGAGGCTTCTCGAGCTCTAACACACTACAACTCTCTCAGTGACAGCTTTCACAGCTACTTTGCACAAATGCAAATCAATCACGAAATGTCACTGGTTAGAAAACTACAGGGCTCCTCAAAACCATTTCACCGGTACATCAGAAATATGAAAGTGGGTGCACACTCAGTGGGTCCCATAAGGTTGGATAATGGAGTGTTATCATCCGACTGTACTCAGATGGCAGAAACTTTTGCTACACATTTCTGTACAGTTTACTCAACACACGCTCCTCTCCCTCACCAAACTTTTGAGGGTATCCTCGATAGAGTGACATTATCCTTGCAAGAAGTGAAAAACAAGTTCGCAGGACTGGACCCAAACACCGGTATGGGACCTGATGGCCTGCACCCCAGTCTTTTGAAATATTGCCCAACCTTAGCTCTACCCTTGTTTTTCATATTTCAAAAGTCTATCACCATTGGTAAACTGCCACAGGACTGGAAAAAAATCCATTATTATTCCCATATTCAAGAAAGGTTCTCGGCATACTCCCCTTAACTACAGGCCTATTAGCCTGACCTCTGTTTGCTGTAAAACTCTGGAGAGATTTATTAGAGACACCATACAACTTCCTTGATACTAATGGAGTGCTGTCAAACGACCAGTATGGATTCAGACAGGGTAGAACTGTGGACGACCAACTACCACTTGTGTACAATGATGCAATGGTGTGGTTGGATGCTGGGTATATAGTGGATGTCATCTTGTTTGATTTTAGCAAAGCCTTTGACACTGTCAACCATTCAATACTCATCGAAAAGCTAAGACTACTGGGGGTCAGTGGTTCCTTGCTGTCCTGGATCTCTGACTTCCTGTCTGGCTGCACCATGAAAGTGTCTGTGTCTGGCTGCACCAGTTCCTTAAGGAATGTTCTCAGTGGTGTCCCCCAGGGATCTGTTCTAGGCTCCTTGCTCTTTCTGGTATACATAAACTTTCTACCATCATATATACGCTCCAAATGCAAATTCTTTGCTGACGACATGAAGATTTACCTCAAGCTGCGTCACAATACCTGTTCCTCGTTAGCTGCAGACATAAATACGTGTCAGAAGGACATAGATATGGTGTACAAGGTCGCTGAGTCCTGGGATTTACATTTCAATCTTGACAAGTGCACCGTACTGCGATGTCAGAGAGGCCCAGTTGATTGGAACTCTATTGGCACACTTCAGCACTATCACATGAACAACACCAGTCTCTCTGTAGAAACTATACACAAAGACTTAGGTATCTTGGCTGACAGCTCATTGAAATTCCACTCTCACATAAGAAATACCGTAAAAAAAGCAGCAGGCCTGGCAAATAATTTGTTGAAGTCCACCCTCTGTCGTGACCGAGTTTTATATTGACTTTGTTCAAATCCCACATCAGACCTATCCTGGAGTTTGGCTCCACTGTATGGAATACAGGCTACCACGGAGATCTGAAGCTCCTGGAGTCTGTACAGTGCAGATGGGCCAAGCAAATCAGTGGCCTGTCCGAACTCAGTTATGCTGACCGTCTGAAAAACCTGGACCTGTATTCTGTAAAAGGAAGACTGATCAGAGCTGACCTTATTAAATACTGGAAAATCTTTCATCACCAATCCCCAATCACACCGCCCAAACTTTTTTCTCTTCCTTCATTAACTCACACCAGGGGTCATAGATTCAAGGTGGCCAAGCCCTGCATTTCATCCGGGTGTAGACGCAGGTTTGTCAGTATCAGATGAATAGACCTCTGGAATTCTGTCTGATAATACTGTTAGCGCCGACTCAGTTACTTCATTTAAATAGTCCCTCCACTCACAACTAGGTCATATCTTGTTTGATTATATTGAATAACTATGATTCATAATTCGAAGTCCTTCAAGTAGTTTATCAACCCTGTATATGGCACAAAACTCAGCCCCTACTCAATAGTATATTCAGATGATGATGTGTATAGGGAATGGGGCTGGCGTGCCAGCAGGTATGGGCTGCCCTGCTTCTTAAAAAGCATATTCCTACCAAGCCATACTGTTATAATTGTAATGGGGTAGCCAACCAGGTGAGTAAACCAGTTGAGATGATGCGAAATACCGTACACGGATCAGGATCATCCTATGGTCTCCCAACAATGTCTGACTTGATGTCATGAGACTAGAACTCCACCTACCTCCCACTTCAGACAGAGTAACACAGACCAGCCAAATGGATTCCTGAGATATATTCGCGCATACCAAGATCAAAGACGATTTGTCCATCCCAGAAATATATATCGCCGACGGCATGCCAGTCAGCCAGTGGCTTGACACAAAAGTGCAATGATTCACATGCAAACTCTCTGGATGACATGCACACCACTCCTCTCACAACCTTCCCTCCAAATCCACCGTGGAACATCACCAGACCAGATATGAAAATCATGGATTTGTCAGTACCTAGGAGTGACACCAATCTACAGCTCATGTGTTCACAGCTTTGGGAAATACTGGAGAAAACTTACCAAAAAGAATTCTACTACTGACATGGCGTCGTACAAGATAATGGAAGGGCAGGATATGCAGTGATTCACACCACCAGAAAAGGAACAGAGCCAAATAAAGTATTCTGTGTTCGAATACAAGACCACTGGTCCACGATAACTGATGAAGCAACAGCGCTCCAACCCGTTCCCAGACAAATAGGCTATGCTATCTAATGCCACCATAGTCTCATGCAGCACTTCTGTAATGTTGTCTACTGCAAGTCGAGATCCTGCTAATGAAGATTTCGTCAATGAGCTTCATCGGCTGCTAATCCTACAAGATGCAAGATCCCAGAAGTTCACATTCGTTGAGTCTACAACTCACAGAGGAATACCAGGAACGAAACAGCCAACAAGTTTGCAAATAAGCCACCAAGAAATGAGGTTGACTTTTTTTATGCAAGGAAGAAGGAACCAAAGGCTAGAACCCCGCAAATTGTTTCCACCAGGGAAATATTATAAACAAGATAACAGAAAGCCAAATTCACGATCTGTTCATTTCGAGATGCCTGGACACACTGCGTTTACAAGACTGAAGGTCATAGGCAGTAGGAAATACAGACAGAGGAAGACGGTTCCAGAGCTGACCTGTTACATACATGAAGGACTAGGAGTAACGGTTAACTCTTGGATTAGAGAGTTGGACAGAAAAGGGATGAGAGTTTGTTGTAAGACGGGTGCTACGTGCCCGCTGTAGTGGTGGAGGGGTGCAAGCAGACATTTCAGAGGTAAAATGACCATTGAAATTGTGGAGAAGAGATAGAGGTTGAAGGAAGTCAGTAAGAGGAGGAAAGTTAGAGACAAAAAAACTTTGACTCCACCTTGTTGAGAAGAGCTGTAAGTGGGGAGCTTCCCCATACATGAGAGTTGTACTCTACAAAGGGGCGAATAAAATCCGAGTATAAAGTCAACAACTGAGCAGCGATAAAGACACCGAATCGGCTTAGCACACCTAATCTCTTGGAAGCAGATATTACAAAAGAGGTAATATGATCCTTCCAAAATAAATTCCGAGAGAATGATATCCCAAGTATGTTCAAATATGACTGAGTTCAAAGAGGATTGAGTTGAATATTGTTAAAAATTAGAGAATATTCCTGTGGTAGATTTTGACGGGTTGAAAGATGTAAGAACTAAGTTATTGATGCAATAAAATCAGGATTACTTTTACCCCAATCAGAGATATGAGCCAAGCCAGATATTAACTGTGCCATAACTTCATCCTTTGTCTGTTGAAGTAACTGCTGAGATGGATGTTGTGGGAAATGGATAGAAAGGTGAGGGGTGGAGTCATCAGTGTATGAGTGAAAAGGGTTAGATGTACAGCTTAGGTCACTGATGAATAGAAGGAAGAGCGTTGGTGATAGGACAGTCGTGAGAAACACCATTGATAGCCCTAGGAAAAGAACGGTGGCCGTCTACAACAGCTGCTAAAGAACGACCACCAAGGAAGCAATAGATGAAGGCACAGATAGAAAGACAGAAATCGTGAGAGGTCAGTTTGGAAATCAGATTTATGCCAGACTCGATCGAAAGCCTTTGAGATGTCAAGTACAATGGTAAAGCTTTTGCCAAAGTCCCGAAAGAAGGATGACCAGAAGTCTGAAAAGATGATGATATCACCAATGGAGCTGTACTGGAGGAACCCCTACTGGCATCTGGAAAAGAGGTTATGATAGGGACGGTGCTTTTTTTTTTTTTTTTTTAAGAACAGATTTAAAAATTTTGGAAATAAAGGATGTCAAAGTAATTGGGCAATAGTTAGAGAGATGGGAATGGTCACCCTTCTTTGAGACAGGCTAAATGAGAGCAAACTTCCAGCAAGAAGGAAATGTAAAAGTTGACAGATCAAGGTGAAAACGGTTTTACCTAGGCAGTTTGTAAACACAGAACAACAAGGGCGACACCATCAGACCCATATGCCTCATTAGAATTGAGGCCATTGATGGAAGAAAATACATCAATTGAAGAAATGTTAAGGTCAGCCATGAGGAAGTCAGAGGGGGAAAATGTTGGAGGGACAGCACTGAAATCGTCAAAGGAGGAACTGGAGGAGGAAGTCTGAGCAAAGAGATCTGCTTTATCAGTAGAAGAAATAGCTACAGAGTCATCATGAATGGAAAAGAGGGAAGGATGATGAGGTAAAGTTATTACGAAGGTTTTTGGCAAGATGCCAGATGAAGCGGGAAGAATTTGAGTTGGAGAGTTCTGAGCGTTTAGTATAAATGAAATTATTTTTAGCAGAATGAAGGACGAACTTTACACGATTCCAGGTAGAAACATAGAAGAGATGAGATTCAGAGGTGGGTTGGCTCCGGTACCTTTTGTAGGTCCTCTCCTTGTTGTGGACAGCATTAGAAGAAGCATGATTAAACCAAGTTTTTTTTTTCTTGTCTTTAGTCACAGGATAAGAGAAAGAAATGTATGCTTCAGTGCCCGAGAGAATATCCTCCGTAATGTGCAAGGCACACTCAGATGCCTCTCGGCCATGGAAGCAATAATCAGAGAAAATCAGAGAAGTGCTGCCTGAGGGCCTCCTAATCAGCAGCCGCAAAGTGCCAAAGCCACTGCTTCCTGGGAGGGTCCACAGGTCTTACTGGAGTAATAGGACAAGTTAAGGTGATAAGGTTGTGATTGGAGGAGCCCAACGGAGAGAAAAGATTAACAGCGTAAGCAGAATGATTAGTTGCAGGGAAAAGGTCAAGGACGTTGGAACTCTCCCCAAGGTGGTCAGGGATATGGTTAGGGTGTTGCACAAGCTGCTCTAGGCCATTAAGGATAGAAAAGATGTAGGCTTGTTCACCAGGTGGATCAATGAATGAAGAGGAGAGCCAAAGGTGGTGGTGAACACTGAAATCACCAAGAATGGAGATTGCAGAGAAAGGAGAAATTGATTGAATGTGTTTTGTCTTAGAAGTAAGATGGTCAAAGAATTTTTCAAAGTCAGCAGAAACAGAAGGGAAGTAAACAGCACTGATATACTCGTAATAAGTCGGAGAGTGACAGGACAGGCGAAGCCAAGGAGTAGACAATTCATAAGCTTGCAGAGTAGTCATTCAGAAAAGATTATCACCTCAAACCACGCCCCCTCTCACCCTTGTCCGTTTGGTTCTGGTAACAATGAAAGCACACACACACACACACACACACACACACACACACACATGGATGGATGGTGAGACGACTCCTTGTGATTATTTTAATATTTTTCCAGTTAAGGGGAGACGGAGAGAGGGAGGGTGGCAACTACCGGGGGATGCCTAGTTACTGGTTGTTAATGATGAAGTTAAGTTTCCTTATGCTGAGCCGCGTATACCTACAGATCAAGCAAACAGAAGGGATCTTACTGAAATGCCCACTCAGTCACTCAAGGCAGATCCTAAGCTCCTTTACTGGCCAAGTGATCAATTAAATGTTTTATCTAGATGCTATGTCGGAATCTTGAAAGGTAAACACTAAGAATGAATAATAAGGACTTTCTCGATTAACTAAACCATTGAACGGTTTGTTGTGCTGTGCGAGATTCCTGAATAGTAAGCACTATAATAATAATAATAATATCAACAACAATAATAATAATAAAACATTCACCATGAACTATATTATTGCACTGTCTAGGTGTGGCCTCCCGTTTCCCTAACACTAAAGCTGTACATAATGTGTGTCAGTGTTCAAATGTTCACACTATGGCCCGTAATCCAAGTGGCAAGCCAGGTTTCGTAGCGCATCTTTCTTAGTGACTTATTTTACATACTGCGCCTTAACACTGACTTGTAATGTACTGTGATTATGTCGTCTTGATATCGACCTAGTGTGTATCAATAACATGCAGGAATATATTGAGGCGTTACGTGCAGAATAAGTCAGTTTGGAGGATATGCTACGAAATCTCCACATCCACTTATAGGACCGGCCAATGTCACATACTGTGCAAGATATCCATCACCAGATGTTGCTGTACCTACTACTAGGGCAGCAAATACGACCAGCTTTGAAACTGATAATTTAGGACAGGACGCCAATGTGTATTTTATAATTATTTTTATAGTAATTTAAAAACTGAGATTTACAATGTCCAGGCTCTCAAATTATAAAACCCTAAATGTTTGTTTACCATGACATTGACAAATGATTCTAGGAGAGTAATCAAATGGCAGCAAAAACACAAAATGTCATACCATTAACCCTATTTCCCAAATCCGTACCAAGACACCAGCATCTTTTGTATCCCTTCCTCCACAATCCCATACACATGCAATTTTATTCTAGAGCATCTGCTACTGTATTATAAATAGTTTGTACTTATATATATTTAAAAAAAAAAAAAGTCAGGGTATACACAGCACGTTAAATGAGGTTAGAAGCAGGGGAGGGAATAAATACTGCAGGTGGAGGGATAAGAGGTGGGATGGGTTGGTGGGAGAAGTGAAAGGAGGGTAGAATGCAGGAGAATGGCAGGGTGGAATGAGCATATGAAATGCAAACTGAGATACATGTACATTTCTTAAACTATAACAAACAAAATAAGTTAACAGTTTGGGGAAATAATGTATGGTGCCATAAAATACCGCAGTGATATCTGCATTTTACATACAGAGGATGATAACATGGAAATGATCCAATCGGGAAACTACCGCAATAGTTGCTAAGTACAGTTCCAGATGAATGATTTGATTCTGACTAACGTAAGCATGCGGCCTGAATGTTATACAATTTGTTCATACCCAGTGAATCTGTGTACTCACACCAAAAAGTATCGGTGCACACTTGACGCGAAGCAATTTGAGACTCCGGACGATGGCTGCTGGAAACTGGACAACGATTTTTTTGTTTTTTCTCCATGCTGATAAACTTGCTCTCTCAAGGATGTTATACATGGCTTGTTTGTGACATTTTCTAGTCCGTATTGTTGTTACGTGTATAGCAAAGTGGATACAGATACATTTTACCAAGAATTCATAAGCTACAATGATCATTTCGGATAACATCGTGCCCTACCTGCGCGATACTTTTTGGGGTGACTGTACATCAACTTTCCAACGCGCTACGCGACACTGTGCTGGGGGAAGATGTGCGAGGGGTGGTGGCAGGCGCAGAGGCATAGTTTACTCGTTGAGGTGGCATCGGTGCCAGACTGGGTAGGTACACCGACCCGGGCATGTTACCATCAAATCGACCCATATTTTCAAGAGCTGCATGACTGTGAGTGCGTGCATGACTGAGTGAGTGAGCGAGTGAATAGGTGAGTGTCTAGTGGGAGTGTGAAGGAGTGACTGGGGAGTGAAGTGAGTGAATTGTGAGTGAAGGAGTGACTGGGGAGTGAAGTGAGTGAAGGAGTGATTGGAGAGTAAGACAGTGAACTAATAAGTGGGGTGTGAATGACTCTTGCAGTGAGGAGTGTAGGTGAGTAAATGAGTGAGTGATTGAGTCTATCACAAGGGAAACCAGCGAGTGATTAATATGACCTAGTGAGAGTGAGTGAGTGAAGGGGGCAATGAGGTAGGGTGTGAGAATGAGTGAGTGGAGAGTGGGTTAGTGAGTGAGAGTGAGTGAGGGGGGGCGGGTTAGTGAGTGAGTGAGTGGGGAGTGTTGCGTGTGGCCGATATACGTTGCTTATATTCATATATAATACTCAGAACCTTTAATATTCATTAATTAGTACCTTGCTTAGAGTGGCACGAGTTCCCTTGTACTCACCTCACATATGCCCATATGGCACTGTAATAGGTTTGTCGCCTTCGGGCGTAATAAATTAATCAAATCAACCTTGCTTAGAGTTTTGTGAATAGAGTTTATAAGTATCAGATCGTAGGAAACAGTCTGGCCCAGCTCTGTGTCGATGTTTCTAGAGCTG
Organism: Birgus latro; assembly: GCA_018397915.1. NCBI lineage: Eukaryota > Metazoa > Arthropoda > Malacostraca > Decapoda > Coenobitidae > Birgus > Birgus latro. The sequence continues at coordinate 21,798 of JAGKTI010000581.1, read as the reverse complement.
TTTCGAACCACAGTCTCGTATCTGCTCATGGTTTCGACCCTTGTTTCTGTTCTGCCTCTCTTTTTTCTTTGAGTTTCGCTTTTGCGTCTCTGAGTTGCCCTTCTTGCTTCCTTGAGTTTGCATAGGCCGGGCTGGGACTGTCTCGAGTTAATTAGCGGCTTGAGTTAGACCGGTGTGTTGGATTGCTCTGTTGTGGGGACATTTTTGTAAACTGTAGCCTAGTATATCTGCCACACGTGAGTTAATGTTTATTAAGTGTCAGCACATATAATTATTAGGTTGCTCTTACCAATATTGTCATTATTTATAAGAACTGTTAACTTAGTCACACCTATTGCCCTTGTTAATGTCATATCTGTGTCAAGTCTCTTTACTTTTATGCTAGGATCTCTTTATTTTTTTATGGCAGGGTGTTATTGTATCTTCCAGAGGTTTTACAACCCAGGGGCTAGTTCCTGTTCTGGTTTTATCTTTATTGGTGTTTGGAACTTTAGGGTATTTTTAACAAATCCTGGTTTGACAATCCCGTACGAACCTGTTTTGAGTTTATTCTTATAGCTTTAAGTTAGTGTTAAGTAAATTAAGTATTTTTACTTGTTTATTTCACTCCCCCTTTTTGTTATTAGTACGTTTTTTACACATGATTATTATTTTCCCCCTTTATAGCTTACGACTTGGTGAGGCTAAGCAGCCACTTTGTATTCTCAAAATTTCCGCTGCGCAATCTGATATTCCTTTAGCCCCACCATGTCGTAGCAGGAGTGAGTTAGGGAGTGAGAGTGAGTGAGTGGGGAGTGGATTAGTGAGTGAGAGGGGAGCGAGTTAGTGAGTAAATGAGGGGAGTTAGTGTATGAGTGGGAAATGAGCGTGTGTGTGAGTGGGTGCGGTGTGAGTGTGGAGTGAGTGAGTGGTGAGTGTGGAGTGAGTGCCTGGTGAGTGTGGAGTGAGTGAGTGCGTGGTGAGTGTGGAGTGAGTGAGTGCGTGGTGAGTGTGGAGTGGTGAGTGTGGAGTGAGTGAGTGAGTGCGTGGTGAGTGAGTAGTGCGTGCTGAGTGTGGAGTGAGTGTGTGGTGAGTGTGGAGTGAGTAGTGCGTGGTGAGTGTGGAGTGAGTGAGTGAGTGC